>JAACNH010000631.1:148274-167203 GCA_019447015.1 Hymenochirus boettgeri | reverse complement strand
TGTAGGTGAGGATGAGGGAGATGCCATGTAGGTGAGGATGAGGGAGATGCCATGTTGGTGAGGGTGAGGGAGATGCCATGTAGGTGAGGATGAGGGAGATGCCATGTTGGTGAGGATGAGGGCGATGCCATGTAGGTGAGGATGAGGGAGATGCCATGTTGGTGAGGATGAGGGAGATGCCATGTTGGAAGGCTGTGCCCTTGCCAAGGAGCTATGATCGTACAGTCAACCCTTGGATGTTCGGGGTACAGGCCTTCCAGTGGGGAGCACAGTTTGGAGGAGAGAAGCCTGGGGTGTGGCCTCTGCTGACGCTCATGGGCCATCATGGAGGGACGGCAGATTGGTGAAGACGCATTCCTGATGCTGAGAGGGGACGTCTTTGCCAACAACTTATTTACTTTATTTATATATTTAAAATAAACGCAGGGTCCTAAGGTTAGGGGCCTTTTGCCAAATGTCCAGTGTCTGGTGTCCTGCTTATAATACTACAGTTGGGATGGGAAAACGCTAAGCCATTTAGGGCTTATGCCACTGCATAACAGGCAGGGACTGAGTGCGGAATTGCACCAGGTGTTGCGGGCAGTAAGTTTTCGCTGTGTTACAATTCATAGGACGGACCTGAACCAGTTATCCTCGGTCTGGGAGGCGGGTTTATATTTGAATGCCAGGCTTAAAGATGGCGGCTTCCTGTTCTATTAATACCATATGGTAATCATATGTTCACCCTGGCACCTGTCCCTGCCCCTCCCCATTTAGGATTATTAGATAATGTAAGGACAGGGCACTATTAAATTATACAGTTAGCAGGGCTACATATTATTATATTTATAGTGCATTTTATATATATATTACATTTATTAAATTACTATAATATACATTATTATATTTAAACTGCATAATATATATTAATTGTATTATACTATACATTATTATTATATTTAGACTGCATTATATATATTTGTTACATTATTATAATATAAGGGATATTACCCTTACAGTGTAATATAAGGATATTACGCCACCGAGGAGTTCCCTGACCATATAGAAGTACGAGGCCGTAGGCCGAGTTCTTTTATACAGGACAGGGAACTCCGAGGTGGGTATGTCTTATATTATAATGTGAAGGGCGCATTATTTCTTATAATACATAAGTATCTGATTCCTTCACCCCATTCACATTTTAAATTCTAGCCTTGTCCCTATTTCCACCCTAAACCCCCCAAGCTACCTTCTGTAACTTAAACCCAGTAGAAAGGAACATCCCAGCCCAGCATCTATGGGGTTAAACCAATCTTTGTGGAGGAGGAGAGAGACATTGGTTATGAAGTGACAGGAAGCAGCTCCAGCAGGTTCTGTTAGTGAAGTTAAACACGGCAAAAAATGCTGAGTCATTGTCCAGGCATGAACACTGGAATGGGCGGAGCAGTGGGATATAAGAAATGAGTCACTTAGTGACATAGCTGAGTGATTTTTATAAGGATATATACCACTGCAGCTCCCATTATAAAATATCACACTTATGTATTATATACATATCATTAATATTGTCATTATAATTAGACTGCATTCATTCCCCATGATACAGTAGGTGTGGAAATGGCAGGTTCATTGGATAGAATTTCACTATAGAAGAATATTAAATGTTACTTATACAGATGTGTAGAACCCCCCATATTACAAGGATAAAACCATTTGACAAGGTGTCAGTCCAGAGAAAGGGTATGTGTTTACCTACACACTGCCCAGTCATAGCACAAAGAAATCCAGACTGTCTAGATAACCTAAATGAGGCAATGACTTATCTGTATTTCATAAAGCATCCGAAGATTTGGAGTTTCTTCCAGCATCATTGAAATAAGAGTCCAAATGAGACTGGGTCTGCCTGTTCAGAGTTCCGGTACCTGTGGTCCCATCTGTTACCTGCCCCCAACCTCAACTGATATGTTCAGTACATTATTAGATGTACTAGCAGAGTACCCGGTTTTCTAAAGATCCAGCCCGAACCTGTATCCAAAATTCAATAGACTCGCACCCACAGCTTTCCAACCAAACCTGACCCTGAACCATTCACTCACTGTGGGTTAGCTGAGCCGCAAATATGGTAAACTTCAGGGTGCCCGACACAATGCAGGATTCCCATCCCCAAGTAACATACCTCATGACATTCAGGGGGGTTATTGTTGTCCAAATTTGGGTGCAAATAATGTTTCGGTATTTACCCTAAAAAATAAATGTATGTGAGGTGCTGTACGCCGTTGTTAAAGGGGAAGTTGATATTATACACTTTAAAGGGTATCACATCAACTACCCCTTTAAAGGGTATCACATCAACTACCCCTTTAAAGGGTATCCCCACTGATAAAAGTCCCCTGGGCTGTAAGGATAGATATGTGGAAGGGGGAAATGTACCTGCAGTATCCTGTGTCTTTGAGCAGTAGTTTAGAAGAAATCCAATGAGTTTGTCACTGGACGCTGTGGATGGTGCAGGTCCGCCCACTTTCAGTGACTGCCTGCCTGGGAAATGTCCGACGCGCGTGTTCCTTTAGCGCATGTGCAGAACGTGAGAGGATCCAACTGGTTGGTCGATTCTACACACACACTGATTAATGGAGGAATAATCACATGACCATCACAGCAGCTTGCTGAGTTCCCTAATTAATGGAGTAATCAGGTACCTTTATCTGTCTCCCAATACACCCTCTCACATCTGCTTGTGTTTCTTTCCCACCCCCTCCCATACCAGATTGCCTTATATTCCCAGCATGCCCTATAAAATTAACCTTAGATCACTTTTCCAACCGCCCCTCTCAGATCTTTATTAAGAACAACACAAGTTCCCCTGCCTTTGTTACAGTGTTGTAGGAAGAGGGTTTTCACTTTTCATCCTGTCTCTCTCTGCATGATCAGCTGTAGAAATGAACTTAGTCAGGGAGGAAAGGATTTCTTTACTGCAGCCAAGTGGGTGTGTCTGCTACCATGATGATGCACATTGAGTGACAGCACTCCCAGCACAGAGGAAGACACACCACCAGGGAACCGGCAAACTTTCCAATGCTGCTGCAATCAAAAAGACAGGGAATTATGGGGAAAAAAAGTTAGGGGGAGGGTTGGGGGATGGTGTACTTTAAAATAAACCAAAAAAAAAAAAAAAATGCTTTTTCCTCAGTGGAGGAAACTTTAACTCTTATCACACCAACTTCATTTAAGGCACATCACATCAACTTTCCCTTTAACGTATATCACATCAATATTTCCTTTAACGCATATCACACCAACTTTCCCTTTAACAAGTATCACATCAACTACCCCTTTAAGGCTTATCACACCAACTTCCTTTAAGGCACATCACATCAACTTTCCCTTTAACAAATATCACATCAATTTTTCCTTTAACGCATATCACACCAACTTTCCCTTTAACGTGTATCACATCAACTACCCCTTTAAGGCTTATCACACCAACTTCCTCTATAAGGCTTATCTCATCAACTTCCCCTTTAGCGCGTATCGCATCAACTTCCCCTTTAGCGCGTATCGCATCAACTCCCCCTTTAGCTGCGTATCGCCTCAAATAGTCCCCATTCAACATGGGGCAACCCGTATAGCCATCAACTCCCCCTTTAGCAACGGTATCTCATCAACTTCCCTGTATCACGTATCTATCAACTCTCCCCCTTATCACGTATATCATCACTTCCCCTTTTTAGCGCGTTTATCGCAATTCAAACTTACCCATTTAGAGCGTTATCCGCATCAATACTCCCCTCTCACGTATCTCATCAACTCCCCCTTTATAAAGTATCTCACAAACTCCCAAGTATCACGTACTCAATTCAAATCCACCCTTTATTCACGTATCATTATTCAACCTCACCTGATCACGTTATCGGCTACAACTCCACCCTTGTAGCCAACGTATCTCATCAAACTCCCCCTTAATCATCGGAGAACAAGAAAAAACTCCCCTTGAATCAAGTATTCTCATCAAATCCCCCGTTATAAACGTATCCTCATCAACTCCCCCCTTTTATCAAGTAGTCTCATTCAACCTCCCCCTTTGATCACGTTGGTTATACCATAACTCCCACCTTTTTATCGTTATCGTATCAACTCCCCACGGTATGCACGTATCGCATCAACGCCCCTGTCTCCCCCGTTTAGCAACGTATCTCAGCAACGCACCCTTTAGCACGGAGCAAAGCACAAAGGACCAGGTATCCCAAGGATGGTCACAACTCCCCCTCTGTGTAGCACGTTATTCATCAATCCCCCTTTATCACGATCGCATCGAACTTAGCCCCCTTTATCACGTATCGGCATGAGTTCAACTCCCCCTGGTGAGCACGGATCGTCAGCAACTCCCCCCTTTAGTCACGGAGGCGCAGCACTTCCCCCGTTGGAGCAAGGATCTCATTCAAATCCCCCCCTTTATCACGTATCTCATCAACTCCCCCTTATCACGTATCTCATCAACTCCCCCTTTATCACGTATCCATCAACTCCCCCTTTATCACGTATCCACCTCAACCCCCCTTATCAAGTATCTCATCACCTCCCCTTATCACGTATCTCATCACTCCCCTTTATCACGTATCGCATAACTCCCCCTTTATCACGTATTCTCAACTCCCCCTTTATGCACGTATCATCAACTCCCCCTTTATAACGTATTCGTCATAACTCCCCTTTATCACTATCTCATCACTCCCCCTTTCAATACGATCAACTCCCCTTATCAAGTATCTATCAATCCCCTTTATCACGTATCTCATCAACTCCCCCTTATCACGATCGCATAACTCCCCATTTATCACGTATCGCATCAACTCCTGTTCACGTATCTCATCAATCCCCCCTTTATCAGTAATCTCATCAACTCCCCCTTTATCACGTATCGCTTATCAACTCCACTCCCCCTATATACGATCTCATCAACTCCCCTTATCACGTATCTCATACCCACCCTTTATCACGTATCATCATCAACTCCCCCCTTTACACTGTTATCGCATCAACTCCCCCTTTATCACGTATCTCATCAACTCCCCCTTTATCAACGTATATCATCAACTCCCCCTTTAATCACGTATCTCATCAACCCCCCTTTATCACGTATCTCATCAACTCCCCCTTTATCACGTATCTCATCAAACTCCCCCTTTAATCACGTAGATAAATCAACTCCCCCTTTATCACGTATCTCCATCAACTCCCCTTATCACGCTATCGCATCAACTCCCCCTTAATCACGATCTCTCAACTCCCCTTTAACTATCCTATCACCCCCCTTTATCACGTATCTCATCAACTCCCATTTATCACGTATTCACAACTCCCCCTTTAGCGCGTATCGCATCAACTCCCCCTTTATCACGTATCTCATCAACTCCCCCTTTATCACGTATCTCATCAACTCCCCCTTTATCACGTATCGAAGCAACTCCCCACTGTAACACGGATCGTCATCAACGCCCCCATTTAGCACAGGAGAGAACAAAGCCCCATGGATAACGTATTCATCAATCTCCATTTAACACGTCTATAGCTATTCAACTCCCCCTTTATCACGTATCGCATCAACTCCCCCTTTATCACGTATCTCATCAACTCCCCCTTTAACAATGGGGTGCAACATCTTGCATTACTTTACATTACTTTTACCCCAGGAAACACTATTTGCTTGCAAAAATGACCCATGGAAAAGAAAGGTGAGTGAAGAGTGTGTGGCCTTTAATACTGGGGTTTTAGTAGTTTGTGGGAAGAGAGACAAGGTGTGACGTAAAAGGAACCCCTTACAGTGCAGTTGTATTGCAGTGTGGCAGCTCCATCCCATTCACAGCTGTCATTGTCTTTCTTTAAGTAAAACTACACATTTCCTTAGCTGCCTTCTCTTAACTCTGCACCAGACTGCTGCAAACTGATCTCCATGGGTAGCTGCCTGCCCAACCCCCAGTACAAGAGACTTATCTTGGATTGGTCAGATTACCTCTCAATCTTGACTCAGGGTGAACCACAAGTGAAAGGAGGTGACCAAGTGTGTGGTCACGTGACATTGTATACATCTCATGGTCTGCTGCTCCTCAAGATTGACAGCTCTATCTTCCTATCACAGCAACAACAGAATAAAATAAAGCAAAGCATTGTACTGCCCTGAACAATCTGTTATTTGGAAAGTGTGTGATTAACTTGTTCACCACCAGATGGCAGCACTCAGGTTAACTAAATTTAAAAAAAGGGGTACAGAGGAATTTTTATAAGTTAAAAAAAAAGTTCTAAAGTAGCCTATGCTTTTTACAGGTCCTTATACATAAGTGTACCAAGTATCATGAACATAGTCCCAGCCGTTTGAAAGTTTTTCATGAACATACGAACATACATACATACGAACATACATACATACGAACATACATACATACATACATACATACGAACATACATACATACATACGAACATACATACATACACACAAACATACATACGAACATACATACATACACACGAACATACATACATACACATACATACATACATACATAGATTAAAAAAAATGTCATTGGAAAAAAGTTCCACTTTTAGAACAAATAACCCGTTTTAAAACACAATTTCCTGGTTTCTACCCTGACAATCTATATTATAGATTATATTATATTTAACTCCCCTATAATGTAATGTTACCCGACAGGCAGTATACAGATCATATTACACAAAGGAATGGAAAGGAATCTGAAACCAGGAAGTTGCAGTACTTAAAGGCATATTAGTTATTTTGTACTATCTACGCTTCACTAAACAGCTCCACCCCCTCTGAGTTAGGTAGTTATCAGTACAGAGACTGCTTATGGGGTTTACTTACAAAGAGGACCGGTAAGCATTTTCTGTGCTGCATATTACCATCATGACTGAATTATGTTGATTATAATATAAAAAAGGTTCTGGGGCCATCAGTAATTAAAATTTAAATAAATTGATTTTTGGGGAAGATTGGCA
Organism: Hymenochirus boettgeri; assembly: GCA_019447015.1. NCBI lineage: Eukaryota > Metazoa > Chordata > Amphibia > Anura > Pipidae > Hymenochirus > Hymenochirus boettgeri. Next base: position 160,215 of record JAACNH010000631.1, on the reverse strand, counting down.
ATTATCCTTTTATAATACATAAGTGTGATATTTTATAATGGGAGCTGCAGTGCTATATATCCTTATAAAAATCACTCTGCTATGTCACACTATCCCACTGCTCCTCCCATTCCAGTGTTCTTGCCTGAACAATGACTCAGCGTTATTGCAGTGTTTAACTTCACTAACTGGAACCTGCTGTTTAACCAAATAGATGGGCTGGGATGTTCCTTTCTGCTGGGTTTAAGTTACAGAAGGTAGCTTGGGGGGGTTTAAGGTGGGAATAGGGACAAGGCTAGAATTTAAAGGGCATGTCCACCCTTATAAAAAAATATTTTGGCATAAGATAATATATCTTCCCCCAGTCCCAACTGCTATAAAAGATTCTCAAGAAAGTGCCCCGATTTTGACTTACCTTCCCTCTCTCCTCCGCCACACTGCCCGGCCTTCTGCTTGCAAGACACTGCAAGGGGGCGGGACCAGCAGCTGCGTCTGTTATTGGCTGAGAGGCAGCCAATCACTGAAGCGGCTGCCCAGAACGCAGTTGGGGCAGCCCAACTGCGTTGGGGGAAGATATACTAATATATGGCCAAGGGTTTTTATGGTAGGGGGAGGGATCGCTAAAAGAGAGGGAGAGGGAGGGGGGCTGCAGTGTGCATGCCAAACTTCTTCCGGAGAATCCTCCTGGTGGCCAGTTTTTGGGACTTTGGGGGGGAACTACAGGAGAACTATTTGGAACTGGGATGTAAGGTAAGGATTTTATTACAGAGTGGGGCTAGTATGGGGTTTAGTTATAGTTTTGGGGGTGGACATGCAATTTAAATTGTGAATGGGGTGAAGGAATCAGATACTTATGTATTATAAGAAATAATGCGCCCCTTCACATTATAATATAAGGATATTACGCCACCTCGGAGTTCCCTGTCCTGTATAAAAGAACTCGGCCTACGGCCTCATGCTTCTATGTGGTCAGGGAGCTCCTCGGTGGTGTAATATCCTTATATTACACTGTGATATAATATTTTTATAATTATCCCTTATTTTAAAATGTTATATTTTCTATAAAGAACTAAATTTGGACAGAGAATTCCACTGTGTCGGCCCCTCTGTCCAAATTTATGAATGACAGTTGAATGTAGATTGACATTTAAATCCCAAGTTTGTAGGTGTTTCCATATAGCATGCAACAAAATGGCCATTGACCTGTTTGTATCCTTTCCTTTTATTGGAAAACATAAGTAGAAAACTGCAGATCAGGAACACGCACTCAGAGTGAGAGCTGATTTTATAGGGACACTATACTTGCACAGTTACAGGCAGCTCTCTGGCTCCTCCCCCTCATCTCACACAGGCTATGTCAGGGATAGGAAGAGCATGTCTGTGACACTGACTGGGGGAGGAGTCAGTTACTGCATCAGTAAAGTGTCCCTTTAACAAAGGGACAAAACGAGAACAGTAACAGATATAAAAATTCTCATTTTTATTGTTGGCCTAAAGATAAAGCTTAGCATGTACGGATATTTTTAACTCTGCTTCCATTTCTTTTCTCAGACAGTGTACAGGAAAAAAAAACAAAAAATGGTTTTATTCTATGAAATAAATAAAAATAAAAAGAATGGACAGATTCTGTTCTGCTAAGGTTTTGTCCTGATTACTTCTTAAAAAATATATATATATATATTTAATAGAAAACGATCTAGAGATGTCTTGAGAACGATCTAGAGAAGTGACTTGGTGTGTTCTTTTCTGGAATGTAGGTGTGGTAAACATGGAAAAACAATTACCAAAATGCGAAATTAATGAGATCACTTCTGCAAATTACTAAAAAGCACAGGATTAGGTAAACTATCCCTTTATGGGAAACCAGGAAACTTTCAGATGTTTGCGAATTTTAGCTGTCAGCGCCCTATCAGAAGAGGCTGTTGCTAGCTCTCAGCGCCCTATCCAATTGAAAAAGGAAAAATCAGGGACGTTGTCACGTCCCCTTTAATGTGTGAAATTATCTAATGTTTTATCCTTGGTCTCTTTTGCAGGTTTGACGACAAAACACATTAAAGGTCACACATCAGTGGAAAGAACATGGAGCTATCGGGAAGCGGATTCACCAAACCTTGCCAGATTCTTTGATGACCAATGGACCATTAGGTAGGACATGTTTGAGCTGAGGTTCTAAACTCCCCGATAGTTGGGCGTGGAAAAGAAAACGAAATAAGTTCTTGAGCCAGGGCCTTTCTGCTAGAGCGTAGCCACCAGAGGTGTACAGTAACGGAATGTGATTCATTTTCTCTGCGCTGCAGGGGCTTGAGTTTATTTACATTCACCTTGGGCAGGAAGGCGTATGACAAGGTTCTGTCCTGAAATAAATAGACCCACTATTTATTAGGAGAGGCTTTATAGGTATGTGGGGATATTGTTGCAATACACAGGAATCCGTGTTACATTGTAAATAAACGGATGTCTTTAAATCGTAAATTGTTAGTTTTCACCATGTTGCATTCAATCCTAAAGTTGAGCACCATATAAGCCAGGAACGGACATATTGCAAACCTGTAAATGTGCTTAGACTGAAAATATCCCACAACTCCTAGCAACAGCCTCTTTCTGATAGGGCGCTGAGAGCTAGCAAAACAGACTCTTCTGATAGGGGCTGAGAGCGAGCAACAGCCTCTTCTGATAGGGCACTGGAGCTAGCAACAGCCCTCTTCTGATAGGGCGCTGAGAGTAGAAACAGCCTTCTTCTGATAGGGGCACTGAAGCTAGCAACAGACTCTTCTGAAGGGCGCGGAGAGCAGCAACAGCCTCTTCTGATTAGGGCGCTGAGAGCTAGCAACAGCCTCTTCTGATAGGGCTGCTGAGAGCTAGCAACAGCCTCTGCTGATAGGGCGATGAGCGCTAGCAAACAGCCTCTTCTGATTTAGGCGCGAGAGCTAAGCAACAGCCTCTTCTGGATATGGGCGCTGAGAGCTGCAACAGCCTTTCTGCCCTATCAGAAGAGGCTGTTGCTAGCTCTCAGCGCCCTATCAGAAGAGGCTGTTGCTAGCTCTCAGCGCCCTATCAGAAGAGGCTGTTGCTAGCTCTCAGCGCCCTATCAGAAGAGGCTGTTGCTAGCTCTCAGCGCCCCTATCAGAAGAAGGCTGTTTCTACTCTCAGCGCCCTATCAGAAGAGGGCTGTTGCTAGCTCTCAGCGCCCTATCAGAAGAGGCTGTTGCTAGCTCTCAGCGCCCTATCAGAAGAGGCTGTTGCTAGGAGTTGTGGGAATTTTCAGCTAAGCAACATTTACAGGTTTGCAAGATGTCCTTTCTGGCTTATGGGCTCAGACTTAGGATTGAATAGCAAACAATGGTAGAAACTACAATTTTACAGATTTAAAGACATCCGTTTATTACAATTGTAACAGGATTCCTGTGTATTGCAACAATATCCCCACATGACCTATAAAAGCCTCTCCTAATAAGTAGTGGGTCTATTGATTTCAGGACAGAACCTTAGCATAAAGGCCTTTCCCTGCCCAAGGTGAATGTAAATAAAACTACAAGCCCCCTGCAGGCAGAGAAAGGAAGCACATTCCTTTACTGTATCACCTCTGGGGCTACTCTCTAAGCAGAAAGGCCCTGGCTCAAGAACTTATTTCGTTTTCTTTTCCACAGCCAAACTATCGTGGAGTTTAGAAACCTCAGGCTCAAACATGTCCATAACTAATGTTCCATTGTCATCAAAGAATCTGGCAATGGATTTGGTGAATTCCGCTTCCCGATAGCTCCTGTTCTTTCCACTGATGTAAGTGACCTTTAATGTGTATTTGTCGTCAAACCTGCAAAGAGCCAAGGATAAAAACATTAGATAATTTCACATTAAAGGGGACGTGACAACATACACTGATTTTCCTTTTCAATTGGGGTCAGTACATAGTATACCTATGCAGACTCCCACCCCTTCAGGGTTCAATTACTGCCATCTCGCAATGGTACTTAAACAGCATTACAACATAACTGGCTGACCACACTAGACCAGCCGTTACCGCGCGCCCCGGTCTTCTAGACCAGCCGTTACCGCGTCTTCTAGACCAGCCGTTACCGCGCGCCCCGGTCTTCTAGACCAGCTGTTACCGTTTCAGACTGGAAGAGAGATGCCAAATGTCATCCGGGTCCATTCCGGCAGGATCTTTTCTGTGGGCGACCAGGAATATACTTTTCTCCTTGTATGAAGTGTAAATAGTCAAGATGCCCATCATCAAGAAATATGTGCAGAGAAGTTAAGGTTAAGGTCAATGTGCACAGTAAACTCAGCTCACAAAAGAGATTGATGTATCATCTATAAATATGTCACCAGTGTCAATATGAGCATATGTGGTGAATAGGGCTGTGTACATTTCCACACATACATTCCACTCAGTAAAGGAAACAAACGTATACAACAGGGATCGCCAACCTGTGGCTCTCCAGATGATGGGAGTCTACTCAGTTGCAGATAGGTTTTCAAAATATCCGACAAGCCACAAGGTTGAACACCCCTTGTATGAACAGGACATTCGGACAATAGAAGTATGTATGTTTGCCCTAACCTCTGGAACCTATGGGAAGCTTAGTCCTCCCTACAATAGGAAAATCAATACAACTGTGTGCCCAGATTGTTTACAAACCCAATAACTGATACATACACCAAACAACTGTACTTGAAATACATAACCGGTCATTAGAAAAAATTCTACAGTATTTCCTGGTTTTAAAAAGGGATTTTCAGATGCTGCTACCCATAAAGGTCAAACAAAAACATCATGTTTTAAGATACAAAAGCACCTACCGATGCTCGCTACGAAAGGCAAGGCAACAACAAACTGTCTTTCTCCAAAAGTGAATATTTTATGTTTCTTTGTCGCCATCTTGTAGCCCTCAAGCCACTAGAACAAGTATTGTCCATTTACAAACTGACATTTCCAGTTGTCTGAATAAAATTCACTAATGAGCTGGTTTCCATTTCCAAGTAAATATTTTAGATCACGGATGCTTTGCATAAAATTTTTTTCTAATGTTGTCAGTGACTGTCCTGCCAGTGGCTCAGTAGTAATCCAAGCATGTTTAAATCCCCCAGCAGCCAATAATAAAGAAATCACTGTTCACAAGGAACGTTATAGGACATAAAACCGATGCTCATTACTGACCTCAGAAGGGTGTTTGAGTTATTTTGAAATACAGGAGGTAGACCTGTAATGTTTCTCTTTGATATCGAGTTTTTTTTCCCGCAACCTTAAAGCACCTTCCCCACTCACACAGATGGCCTATAAATGTTTGTGGCTGTTTATCCTTATAGCAAAAGGAAGTATAGGGGAGCGCACTACAATGGTGAATTTGAGAATTTATTGTGAAAACAACGTTTCGGGATGCCCTGTCCCTTCCTCAGTATGGCGTCCCGAAACGTTGTTTTCACAATAAAAATTTTCAAATTCACCATTGTAGTGCGCTCCCCTATACTTTCTTTTGCTATAAGAATTGTCTGGACCTAGGAGTGGACTGCACCTATGGATTTGTTGGACCTAGGAGTGGAGGGCATGGGGGACTGCACCTATGGATTGGTCTGGCTAGAAGTAAACAGCAGTGTGCTGGAGTGTTGCCTGGACTGTATTGTTGCTGTTTATCCCAGTTTGTTCTAATGATATAACAGGTTGTAGACCATGTTCTAGTTAAAGGATATGAAATGACGCAAAAGGCCAGAACTGGCTTTGATTCGGGGAAAGGGTGCAGGTAATCCCACACCAAGGCCACAATGGCAAAGATGCAGGAGATCGTGCAGATAATGAGACGGCCGTCAATCAAGCTGAAGTTTTCCACGTACTTGAACTTTTCCAGAAGAACCTGAGATGAAAAATAAACAGAGATTTAGATTTAAAGGGAATCAAGTGCACGGAATAAGAAAACCTCAAGGGACGTTTCTCGCTCTCTTACAAGGTATAAAGTTTATGTACACGGTCCGTCAGATTCCTTATCGATTACATCATCAACATTCTAATCTCAAAACGCTCTCTGTCAGAGCAGTTCCTACTGGATGACCTCCTACTGAATCAGCACAAGGTGGTCTAAACAGTGATGACAATAAGTAACATTCTCTGGAAGGAGTGAGTCAGTTCATGGACAGCTCCTATTATTGCAGTAAATTTAGCACAGTTAGGCCACACTAGCGCTTTTCTTACACGCTTACGATCTCGTTTTGCGATCAGTTTGCGCATGAGAAATGTAGAGTAGTGCACGCCAACGCGAGTGGCCACATTATATGCCCTGCTTTGCGAACTGTATTCGGGGAGCATGCATTCACGTAATTGTTTGCAAAACGCTCCAATTGGGCGTATCACCGCACACACGGACATTAAGCGCTCGTTCACAGTAGGGGATGTTTTGCTGCGATGTGAGTGAATGGTAACGTTAACACCAACGAGTAGCGTTACAGTGCATTGCGTTAAAGCATAGTGCCACTGAAATCAATGGACACCGCTATGCGATAACGCAGGGGAATATCGCAGTGTGATGTCTCCGCATCCGTAGGAAGCCTCAAAATGTGAGCTTAGCCTAACATGTATAAAACGTATGGTGTGGGCAATATTTTGGTTGATTGAGGCAAAATATAGGCAGTATCGTTGGAAAAGTGATTGGCCAGGTTGTTACATCACAGACACTCCTGTGGTCTCCAATGGACTGCACAATCTGACAGTCCAGAGTATTGGCTGAACCTCTTTTTTCCCAACAGACACACTACAGACCAGTATATCAATTGGTAAGGCCTGTCAGCAGGAACATGATACACGTGATACCAGGTCTACACGTGATACCAGGTTTCAGGGTAGGCCTTTAACAAATCTACATTTTGCATTTAATAGTGGAAAAGGAGTTCCATGTAAAATATATATTGGTGCTAATTGTTCGTCCAGGGGACATTGTGAAACTCCCAGAATTCTCACAGATGGGGGTGCAGGCTGGTTATTTTCTATTACATGCAACGATTTGTGGTTTATTTTAAAATGGATTTTACCAGCACAGCCCTTTACTATAATATAAAGGTCAGTTGGAGGAGACCAAGTTCCATTATTTAACACACAGTCACATGGGATTTTACCTTCTTTGCTGCGTCATCCAAACCATTTTTTACTGCTGATCCGTCCCATTTATCAATTTTTACTGGTTTATCATCAATCTTCCACTGCAGGGAAATAATAAATAAATGATGTTATGGACCACATAAGATTTATACATTATATAACACAATCAATGATCGCATGGACCATAGATGTAAACACATTATTATTATTGTTATTGATTTATAGAGCGCCAACACCTTCCGTGACGCTTTACAATGACAGTTATACATTACATACAGGGTAATACATGTTATGCTAAGTCATACATGTTACATACACAGGTAATACATTATATAAGTAAACAGAGTGAGGAGTTTCTTACAGCAATACCGTGATACAATAGGAGAGAGGACCCTGTCCAAGGAGCTTACAGTCTAGAGGATATGGGGGTGAGACATAAGGTTGTGGGAATCGGTGGCTGTAAATAGATTGGTTGTGGAGTGTGAAAGGCGGGTTGGATCATATTGGGTAGTGAGAGGGGTAATGTCTAGACCAGGTTATATGGGGCCTGAAGAGGTGGGTTTTAAGGTTACGTTTGAAGGTGTTAAGGGACGGTGAGTGACGGACAGATGGAGGAACGGAGTTCCAGAGCAGAGGGGCAGCACAAGTAAAGTCCTGAATGCAGGCTTGGGAATACAATATATAATACAATAAATATTATGGACCATAAAAGATTTATACACATAGTAAAATACAATAAATGATATGCTGGACCACAGAAGATTGACACACACATTCAATAAAACAAGAAAGGATTTATTAATGTGAGGTTCTGCGTGTGCTGTAAGTTAGAAAACCTTCATCTGTGACACCGGTAATCACGTCAGGTAATAAACACGGGTCAGATCTGGTCCTTATCTAAGTAACAGCACACCTCTCCTATGTGTCTACACGTCACTACTGAATTTCGTGTCTCTAGCTTGGAAAACGTGGATGGAGATACAGTTCGAATAAATAGGTAGAATGGTAAATTGAAAAAAAAAAAAGTACTGTATACGGTAACTTTGGCAAATAAAGATGAACCAATTTGAAAGAAACCGCACATCTGTGATGACAAATAGCAAGATTTCCACTCATCGGTATCAAACAACGGAGTGTAAACCTGATCTATAAATAGATTGTCATTGTCGCACAATTTCCATAATAATAATAAATTGTCATCGAATACCTGTATGGCTTTTGTTACACCAACTGGTGAAGCTACGCTAGAACGATACTATATAAACGAAGCCAATGAATGGTGCAGACCTTATCACAGCTTAGATACCCCCAGCCATGACAGGTGGGCAATGATACAAGTTTATCACCGTTACTGGGGACAATACTTTGCTATATAACGTGTAGGAGGCACAGAAGGCAACTATTCCACCAGGGTTTGGGCATTAAGATAATAATGAACCTAAAGAGACTAGATTAAACATGCTTCTCTGTACACTGTCTGTTTACAAGGTAATGACCAAAATATGATCATAACGCACTAGATATAGAAAATAAACGCTAAGTACACAGACTGAAATAGTTATATCCTCGCAAGATGGAAGCAGTTAAATCAGCGGGACATATTATACCCTTTAGGCAATACGAGTACCGTACTCTAAATAATGATTGCCGTAAACAATGGCACATAAATAATCCAGACTGTAGGTATATTGCAATAATAAAACAGTGTAATATCCTGTTTATAATAATGCCATTTATCCATATGCTAATTCAGGGCTGGATAAACTATGGACCGGGAAATTTACTGCTGGTGACTAATGTTGGCCATACACAATAACACTCATCATCCAACATCTGGCCAACCAGCTGACCAGAACATTATTCAGTTGAACACTGAGCTTTTTAGACATTAGATAGAGTTGATAATTGGCATTACACCTATTGAACTGGCTACTAATAAAGGTTAGATTGGTTCCTAAAGTTCTGACTGGCTACTATAGCTGGGTACACACAGTAAAGATCACTGAAAGATGACCGACAAGATCTGCAAGATCCTGTCATCTTTCAACGATCTGCATACATACAGTCCCCAGCGTTCTCCCTATGAACATCATATACACAGCATAGGGAGAACGCTCGGGACTGTATGCTTCCATCGGCCGCGCTAGACTCCTCTATAGGGAGTTTAGCGTGGCCGATTAAAATTTTCGGTCATTCCCAACACGATCGTTCAGAAATGAAGGTATACACAGTAACGATAAAGCCCAGATACCGTCGGATCTGATGGTATCGGGGGTTTATCTTACTGTGTGTACCCAGCTTTAGGTCAAAAATAATTCGACCCCCCCCTCTGGCCTATACTCAGCGTTTTAACCATTATTCACAGTAACAGGATAACAAAGACATTCTTAAAGTAAACACACTTAGAGCAGTGCTTGTAAACCAGGGGTCAGAGCCCCCCCCTAGGAACCCTTAAGTAACAGTGACAGGAAGATGTTTGTGAAGGTTCTCATTCATCCAGGTCATGGTTTAGGTGTTATATTCAGTTAGATCAACTGAACTTAAGTCCAGTTTATCTAACTGAATACAACAGATATAGCGACAGGAAGAGTACAGACCAACCCTTGGGATGGAATTGAAGAAAGCAAGATCATTTTTATGTAGGGGGTCCCTAGGAGAAACACTGATGAAGAGACCACAAACTGACCTCAATACATATCCAATTCAACACCTTGAATGCAAATCCTCTGCACATGGCAAGGTCACAATACAAAAATAGCCAAATAATAACCAAATAACTATTCTAATTAAAGGTGAAAACCTTTTAAAACATTAGATTTTACATTTTTCCGGGCAGGGGCACAATTCCTATTGATGTAATGTTTTATCCCATGTATATATAGTTTATAAATATCCATACACATATTAAACTTGGGGGAAGCTAATAAATTCCAATCTGTTCATTTTTGTTACTTTAATTACATTTATATTCAAACTCCTACCCACCTTCCCATCTACCTAAATGACACCATGATAATTAAAGTATGGCGTATCTACCTTCTGTCACGTTATGTAGCCATGATAATTAAAGTATGGCGTATCTACCTTCTGTCACGTTATGTAGCCATGATAATTAAAGTATGGCGTATCTACCTTCTGTCACGTTATGTAGCCATGATAATTAAAGTATGGCGTATCTACCTTCTGTCACGTTATGTAGCCATGATAATTAAAGTATGGCGTATCTACCTTCTGTCACGTTATGATACCATGATAATTAAAGTATGGCGTATCTACCTTCTGTCACGTTATGTTACCATGATAATTAAAGTATGGCGTATCTACCTTCTGTCACGTTATGTTACCATGATAATTAAAGTATGGCATATCTACCTTCTGTCACGTTATGATACCATGATAATTAAAGTATGGCGTATTACCTTCTGTCACGTATGATACAGTGATAATTAACGTACTGGCGTTACTCTACTTCTTCAACGTGTTGAGCACATGATAATTAAAGTATGGCGTAATCTACATTCTGTCACGTTATGTAGCCATGTAATAAAGTATGGCGTATCTACCTCTGTCACGTTATGTTGTACCCATGATAATTAAAGTATGGCGTATCTACACTTCCTGTCACGTTATGATACCATGATAATAAAGTATGGCGTATCTACCTCTGTCACGTTATGAACACCATGATATTAAAGTATGGCGTATCTACCTCTGTCACGTTATGATACCATGTAATTAGTATGGCGTATCTACTTCTGTCAGTTTATGAGCCCATAGATAATTAATACTGTGTGTACCCAGCTTTAGGTCAAAAATAATTCGACCCCCCCCCTCTGGCCTATACTCAGCGTTTTAACCATTATTCACAGTAACAGGATAACAAAGACATTCCTTAAAGTAAACACACTTAGAGCAGTGCTTGTAAACCAGGGGTCAGAGCCCCCCCCTAGGAACCCTTAAGTAACAGTGACAGGAAGATGCTTGTGAAGGTTCTCATTCATCCAGGTCATGGTTTAGGTGTTATATTCAGTTAGATCAACTGAACTTAAGTCCAGTTTATCTAACTGAATACAACAGATATAGCGACAGGAAGAGTACAGACCAACCCTTGGGATGGAATTGAAGAAAGCAAGATCATTTTTATGTAGGGGGTCCCTAGGAGAAACACTGATGAAGAGACCACAAACTGACTTCAATACATATCCAATTCAACACCTTGAATGCAAATCCTCTGCACATGGCAAGGTCACAATAAACAATAGCCAAATAATAACCAAATAACTATTCTTATTAAAGGTGAAAACCTTTTAAAACATTAGATTTTACATTTTTCCGGGCAGGGGCACAATTCCTATTGATGTAATGTTTTATCCCATGTATATATAGTTTATAAATATCAATACACATATTAAACTTGGGGGAAGCTAATAAATTCCAATCTGTTCATTTTTGTTACTTTAATTACATTTATATTCAAACTCCTACCCACCTTCCCATCTACCTAAATGACACCATGATAATTAAAGTATGGCGTATCTACCTTCTGTCACGTTATGTAGCCATGATAATTAAAGTATGGCGTATCTACCTTCTGCCACGTTATGATACCATGATAATTAAAGTATGGCGTATCTACCTTCTGTCACGTTATGATACCATGATAATTAAAGTATGGCGTATCTACCTTCTGTCACGTTATGATACCATGATAATTAAAGTATGGCGTATCTACCTTCTGTCACATTATAATACCATGATAATTAAAGTATGGCGTATCTACCTTCTGTCACGTTATGTAGCCATGATAATTAAAGTATGGCGTATCTACCTTCTGTCACGTTATGTAGCCATGATAATTAAAGTATGGCGTATCTACCT
>JAACNH010000631.1:104928-148170 GCA_019447015.1 Hymenochirus boettgeri | reverse complement strand
CTCTTACCTTCTGTCACGTTTATGGATACCAATGATAATTAAAGTAATGGTAGTATCTCCCTTCTCTCCTTAATATACCATGATAATTAAAGTATGGCGTTCTACCTTCTGTCACGTATGTACACATTGATAATTAAGTAATGGTGTAATCTACCTTCTGTCACGTTAGTTACCCCATGAAATTAAAGTATGGCCGTATCTTACCTTCTTGTCAACGATTAATGAATACCATGAAATATAAGATGCGTTCTACCTTCGTCAGCGTTAGATACCATATAATTAAAGTATGGGCGTATCACCTTCATGTCCACGTTATGATCACCATGTATGATTAAAGTATGGCGTATCTAACTTCTGGTCCACGTTATGTAGCCATATGATTAAAGTTGGCGTATCTACCTCTGGTCACTTGATGTACGCCAGATATTAAAGATATGTGCGTCTCTCCTCGTCACGGTATGTAACCATATAATTCTAAAGTATGGCGTATCTACCTTCGTCAAATTATATAGCCATGATAATTAAAGTATGGCGTTCTACGCTTCTGGGGTCACGTTATGTTACCATGATATACAGTATGGGTCGTATCTACCTTCCTGTCACGTTTATAGCCTGATAATTAAAGTATGGCGTATCTACCTTCTGTCACTTATGTAGCCATGATATAAGTATGGGTCTCTACCTTCTGTCAACCAGTTATGTAGCCTAGTAATTAAAGTATAGTGAATCTGCTACCTTCTGTCCACGTTTGTTACGCCATGATAATTAAAGTATTGGCGTATCTAAACCTTCTGGTCCACGTTATGTAGCCATGATAATTAAAGTATGGCGTATCTACGACTTCTGTCCTTTATGATCGACCATGATAATTAGTTGTGCGTATCTACCTTCTGTCACGTTATGTAACCATGATATTCAAAGTATGGCGTACTACCTTCTGTCACGTTATGGATACCATATAATTAGATATGGCGTATCTCTACTCTTCTGTCACGTTATGATACGCATGATAATTATAAGTAGCCGTATCTAACCCTTCTGTCACGTTATGAGCCCTGATAATTAAAGTATGGCGTTCTACCTTCTGTCACTTTATGGTTACCAATGATAATTAAGGATGGCGTTCTACCTTCTTCCACGTTATGTAGCCATCAAAATAAGTATGGCGGTATCTACTTTGTCACGTTAGGTGTACCATGATAATTTATATCGGCGTAACTCTACCTTCTGTCCGTATGTAGCCATGATATTAAAGTATGGCGTAATCTACTTCGTCACGTTATTGTGCCATGTATTAAATTGATTGCGTTATCTATAACCTTCTGGTCACGTTATGTTTACCATGATACTTAAGTATGGCGTATCTACCTCTGTCACGTTATGTACCAATTGATTACTTAATATTGGCGTATCTACCTTCTGTCACGTTATATACATGATAATTAAAGTTATGCCGTATCTCACCTTCTGGTCCACGTTATGTACCATGATTATAAAGTATGGCGTACTCTACCTTCTGTCAACGTTTATATAGCCATGATATTAAAGTATGGCGTTCTACCTTCTGTCACAGTTATTACCAGATAATTAAAGTTGGGCGTATTCTCACCTTCTGTCACGTTAATATACCATGATATAAAGTATGGCGTATCTACCTTCTGTCACGTATATACCCGATGATAATTAAAGTATGGCGGTATCTACCTTCTTTTCACTTATGAGTCCCATGATATTAAGTATGGCGTATCTACCTTCTGTCCTTATAGATACCATGATGAATTAAAGTATGGGCGTATCTACCTTCTGTCCACGTTATGGTAGGCCATGATGATTAAGGTTGGTGTATCTACCTTACTGTCGACGTATAATACCATGATAATTAAAGTAGTGCGTAGCTCCACCTTCTCACGTTATCTTACCATGATCATTAAAGTATGGCGTCATCTCCTTCTGTCCACTTATGTAGCCATGAGAAGTTAAAGTATGGCGTATCTACCTTCTGTTCACGTTTATGTAGCCATGAAATTAAAGTATGGCGTTCTACCTTCTGTCGTCTTATATAGCATGATAACTTAAATAGTATGGCGTATCTACCTTCTGTCGACGTATGTACGATGATAATTAAGTTGGTATCTACTTCTGTCACGTTATGATCCATGTAATTAAAGTATGTGCCGTATCTCCTTCTGTTTCCTTTATGAGGCCATGGGATAATAAAGTAGGGCGTATCACCTTCTGTCACGTTATGATACCATGATAATTTAAAAGTTAATGGCGTAGTCTACCTTCTGTCACGTTATGATACCATGATAATTAAGTATGGCGTATCTCACCCGTTCTGTCCGTTAATGTAAGCCATGATGATTAAGTATGCGTTATCCTACCTCTGTCACGTTAATATACCTGATATTAATAATGGCGTATCTCTTTCTGTCACGTTAATGATACCATATAATTAAAGTATGGCGTATCACCCCTTTGGTCACGTTATGTACCAACATATATATAATAAGTATGGCGTATCTACCCTTCTGCCCGTTATAGTACCCATGATACATTAAAATAGTATGCTTATCTACCTTCTGTCACGTTATGAATAGCCAGAAAAAAGATGCTAAAAAACTCAACAACACCTGCTTAAGCACATGATATTAAAGTATGGCGTATCTACCCTAATCTGTCACTTTATTATCCATGATAATTAAAGTATGGCGTATCTACCTCTGTCACTGTTATTGATAGCCATGATATTAAGTTGGCGTCTCTAACCTTCTGCAACGTATGTACCATTGATAATTAAAGTATGGCTCTATCTACCTTCTGTCACGTATGTAATCCATGATAATTAAAGTATGGGCGTATCTACCTTCTGTCACGTATGTGCCATGAGATTAAGAAATGGCTGTATCTACCTTCTGGTCACGTTATGTTACCATATAATTAAGTATGGCGTATCTACCTTCTGTCACGTTATGTACCATGATCATTAAAAGTATGTCGTATCTACCTTCTGTCACGTTCGGTAGCCATGATAATTAAAGTATGGCGTCTACCTCTGTCACGTATGGTTACCATGAAATTAAGTATGTGGCGTATCGACCTTCTGTCACTTATGTTACCATGATATTAAAGTATGGCGTATCTACGCTTCTGTCACGTTATGTTACCATATAATTAAAGTATTGCGTAAATCACCATTCTTGTCACGTTATGTAGCCATGATTAATTAAGCTAGGGCGTATCTACTTCTGTCACGTTATGTTACCATGAATAATTAAAGTATGGCGTTATCTACCTTCTTCATTGCGTTTATGTTTACCATGAATCATTAAGTTGGCGTATCTACCTCACTGTCACGTTATGTAGCCATGATAATTAAAGTATGGCGTCTCTACCTTCTGTCACGTTATGTTTACCGATGATAAATTAAGTATGGCGTATCTAAACCTTCTGGTCCACGTTAATGTTACCATGATTATTAAAGTATGGCGTAATCTACCGTCTGTCACGTTATGTAGCCATGATAATTAAAGTATGTGCGTTATCTACCTTCTGTCACTTTATGATTACCATGATACATAAAGTGGCGTATCCTAACCTTCTGCCACGTTATGAGCCATGATAATTAAACGTATGGTGGCGTATTCTACCTTCTGGTCACGTTTATGTAGCCATAGATAATTAGTATGGCGTACTACGCTGTCTGTCACGTTATGAATACCATGAACTTAAGTATGGCGTAGCTACCTTCTGTCACGTTAGTAGCCAATGATAATGTAAAGTATGGCGTATCTACCTTCCTGTCAACGTTATGCGCCATGATATTAAAGTATGGCGTATCTACCTTCTGTACGTTATGATACCCAGGAATATTAAGTATGGCTATCTAACCTTCTGTCACGTTAGTTTACCATGATAATTAAAGTATCGGCGTATCTAACCTTCTGCCCTCTGTCACGTTTTTTCATGATAATTAAAGTATGGCATATCTTAACCTTCTTCTGTCAAACGTTATAATACCATGATAATTCAAGTCTGGCGTATCTCCCTTCCTGGCACTTAATGAATACCAATGATAAACTTACAGTATGGCGATATCTACCTTCTGTCACGTTATGAGACAAATGATAATTTAAAGTTCGGCGTATCTACTTCTGTCACGTTATTTCCATGATAGATTAAGTATGGCGTATCTCCTTCTTGTCCACGTTATGTTACCATAGATATTAAGTAATGTGGCGTATCTACCTTCTGTCACGTTATAAATCCATGATAATTAAAGCTATGGCGTATCTCCATTGTCACTTATAATACCCTGATAATTAAAGTATGATGCTATCTCCCCCTACTTCTGTCACGTTAAATACCATATAAATTAAAGTATGGCGTATCTACCTTCTTCTGTCACGTTATAATACCCATGATAATTAAGTATGGCGTATCTACCTTCCCGTCACGTTATTCCCATGAATAATTAAGTATGGCGTATTGGCAATTTAACATCACCTTTTGTATCAGTTGCACATTGAGTTCCTATAAATAATCCCAAACTTCAATGGAGTTTTGAAACAAATTATGATCCGGTGTGCTAAGCAAAATCGCATACAACGGATCCCAGTGCAGATTTCAGTAACAGGGCACCCTTCGTGAGTAGCACCTGACAAATTCTAACTACAATCCCAGCATGCTCTATAAGTCTGAAAGTAGGGGAATGGTAATAATTTCCTGCACTTTACAAACAGATGAACCTGCCGTGTACTGTGCGGAATCAAACCTTCAAACCATCCCCAACAGCTCCCAATCACATCACAGAGGTTCCCTACACGGGTAGCAACGAATCCCACTTACAAGCTGCGTGGGAAACACTGGAATGCTGGGAGTTGTATTCCTGTAACAGAGGTATATGGTCTAATCCATGGTGACACTCTAACCCAGGGTCTGGAACACAGGGTAACAACTGAATCCCACTACAACTCGTATGGGGAGTCACTGAGAATGCTGGTAAGTTTGTATTCCTGTAACAGAGGTATATGCTATCCATGGTGAACTCTAACCAGGGCTGGATTACACACAGGTAACAATGAACCCACTACATAGCTGTATGGGGAGTCACGTAGAATCTGGAGTTGTATTCCTGAACAGAGGGATATTCGGCATCCATGGTGACTCTACCCTGCCTGGGTCTGGAATTACACAGGGTAACAATGAATCCCCTACAATCTGTTGGGGAGTCCACTGGGATGCTGGGAAGTTTATTCCTGTACAGAGGTTATGTCTATCCCATGTGCCACTCTAACCCCAGGGGTCTGGATCTACACAGGGTAGCAACCGATACCCTTACCAAGCTGTATGGGGAGTCCTGAGAAGCTTGAGAGTTTGTATTCGTAACGAGGTATATGTCTATCCATGTGAGCACACTCTAACCCTGGGGGTTCTGGATTACAACAGGGTACAATAATCCCACCTACAAGCTGTATGGGAGTCACTGAAATGCTGTGACGTTGTATTCCTGTAACAGAGGGATTGTCTATCCAGTGACACTCTAACCCGGGGTCTGGATTACAAGGTAACAATAATCCCACTACACAGCTGTATGGGGATCACTGAGAATGCTGGGAAGTTGTATATTCCTGTAACGAGGGATATTCTATCCATGGTGGACACTCTAACCCTGGGTCCTGGGTTCACAGGGTAAACAAGAATCCCACTACAAGCTGTATGGGGAGTCACTAGAATGCTGGGAGTTGTTTCCTGTAAACTCGAGTATAATGTCTATCCATGGTGACACTCTTTACCCATGGGTTCTGGATACACAGGGTAGCACACGAATCCCACTACAGCTGTAAATGGGAGTCACTGAGAAGCTGGGAGTTTGTCATTCCTGTAACGAGGGATAATGTCTATCCATGTGACCTCTCTAACCCCGGGGTCTGGATTACACAGGAACAGGAATCCCACTAACAGCTGTATGGGAAGTCACTGAGAAGCTGGGAGTTGTATTCCTGAACCTAGGATATGTCTATCCAGGTGACACTCTAAAACCTCCGGGGTCTGGATTAAGCGGTCAACATGAATCCCACTACAACTGGTATGGGGAGTCACTGAGAGCTGCTGGAGTTGTATTCCTGTCACGAGGGATATGGATTCTATTCCAGTGGGACAACTCTAACCCGGGGTCTGTGATTTACAACAGGGTAAACATGATCATCTCAGTACCAACGCTGTATGGGGAGTCACTGAGAATCGCTGCGGAGTTTTATTTCCTGTACAGGGGATATGTCTATCCATGGTGACACTCTAAACCCTGGGGTCTGGATACACGGGTACAACTGAACTCATACAAGGCTGTATGGAGAGTCACTGAGAATGGCTGGGAGTTGTATTCTCCTGTTAAACAGAGGGATATGCTATCCCATGGTGCCACACTCTACACCCGGGGTCTGTATTACAAGGGTAGCAATAATCCCACTACACGCTGTATGGGAAGTCACTGAGAATGCTGGGAGTTGTTCCTGTAACAGGGTAATATGTCTATCCATGGTGACACCTAACCCTGGGGTCTGGATTACACAGGGTAACATGAATCCCACTCACAAGCTGTAGGGGAGTCACTGAGAATGCTGGGAGTTTGTATCCTGTAACAGAGGGATATTCTTCCATGGTGACCACTCTAACCCAGGGGTCCTGGATTACAACCGGGTCAATGAAATCCCCATACAAGCTGTATGTGGGAGTCACTGAGAATGCTGGAGTTTTGTATCCTGTAACGATGGATATGTCTATCCAATGGTTGCACTCTATACCCTGGGTCTGGATTACACGGGTAACAAATGATTCCCACTACAAGCTGTATGTGGGAAGTCCCTGATAATGCTGGGAGTGTAATTCCTGATAAATAGTTTATTCTAATCCATGGTGACCACTCTAACCCTGGGGTCTGGATTACACACAGGGTAACAATGCAACCCACTACAAGCTGTTGGGAGTCCACTGAAATGCTGGGAGTTGGTATTCCTGTTAACAGAGGGATAATGTCTATCCAGGCTGACATCTAACCCTGGGGTCCCTGGATTACACAAGTAACCAATGAATCCCACTACCAAAGCTGTATGGGGATCACGAGAATGCTGGGAGTTTTGTATTCCTGTAACAGAGGTATATGTCTATCCTTGTGACACTCTAACCCTGGGTCTGGAATTACAACAGGGTAAACAAGGATCCCACTACAAGCTGTTGGGGAGTCACTGAGAATGCTGGGAGTTGTAAATTCCTTTAAAGGGGTATATGTCCTTGGATTACACACGGTAACAAATGAATCCCACTACAAGCTGTGTGGGAAACACTGAGAATGCTGGGAGTTGGTATTCCTGTAACAGGGGATAATGTCTATCCATGGTGACACTCTAACCCTGGGTCTGGATTACAACAGGGGTAACAATGAATGCCCACTACAAGCTGATGGGGAGTTCACTGGAGAAAGGCATGGGAGTTGTATTCCTGTAACAGAGGGATATGTCCTATCCATGGTGACACCTAACCCTGGTGTCTATTACCAGGTCACAAATGATCCCACTACAGCTGTTGGGGATCACTGAGATGCTGGGAGTTGTAGTCATGTGAGGAATAGTGACAGGCCGTGTGTCCCCCTATAACCAATATGTATGGTAAAGGAACCCGTGCAGATAGACCGCATCCCCATTCCCGCCCCCAACCAGGACCGACCCCGTCCCCCCGTTCCCACTATGGACCCCCCCTACCGCCCATGTTACTTTCTCCAGCAGTCGTTCTTGTTTCCTCTCGCCGCACTTCTCTCATCCCGCTAGTTTCCCGACCTGGCGCCTCTGATTGGCCAAGCATACAGGTTGACGTTAACCCTTGTTGGACGAGCTGATTGGATAGCGCTAGACCTAGTTTTCCGCCTTTCAAACCATTCACGTGAAACCCAAAGGAACTAACAAACACCCGACATGCTTGCGACCTAAAAGCGGTGGGAGCGCACTGAGTCTGCGGTGAGGCATTGCTTGGAGAATGTGTTCTGTTCAGTGTCCGATGTCCTCCCGTGTAAAGTGATCAGTCGTTGTACGGGTGTTGCCTGTAGACCGGGAAGAATCCTGAGAGAAACCATGGAGGGGAACTGGGGTCCTGACCGGTGCCTCCCCCATCAGAACATCAATAGGTTACTATACCACCTAGACAGGTGGTTAATGGAGAGATCATGGGAGGATTAGTCCACTTGACTAGGAGTTGCCAACAGGATCATGGGAGCTGTAGTCCCGTCACCGCTGGGAATTTACATGAGAAAGGAGAGACGAGGCTGCCACGTGAATAAAGAAATCCCCTCCCAGTGTAATTAGTATTGTTAATGTAGGAGCTGCCAATATTGTTACTGGTTCCATCTAAACCTGAATGGGGATCTATTGGGTCATGTGTGAATTTTAATGGGTTCCTTTCTCTGCCCTTTAAAACCAATAACTTATGTAATACATAATTATTATCTATAAATGTATGTAATTATCCATATAATCCCATAGTGGTTTATTTCACGGGCCCATGACCTCCGCCATATAATAATACACAAACTGGGTTTTCTGATTGGCCCTTTAACGGTCCACATGACCTCCGGCCTATAATAATACACAAACCTGGTTTCTGATTGGCCCGTGTACATTCACATGACCTCCCGCCAATATACTAATAACAAAACTGGTTTCTGAATTGGCTCTTTACTATTTTCTATTGTTTGATAATTATTACCTTTCAATAAGGGACTGCATCAGTGGTCCAATATGGCCCATGTCCCTTCTAATTAATTTCATATCTTCTCTGGGCCCTGATATATATTTTGTCAGACAAAATGAAATCAGCAGTAGTATTATTCCAGCAGACTTCTGTTTGCGTACTAATTTAACCTGGTGTGTTTTAGGCC
Source organism: Hymenochirus boettgeri (assembly GCA_019447015.1). NCBI lineage: Eukaryota > Metazoa > Chordata > Amphibia > Anura > Pipidae > Hymenochirus > Hymenochirus boettgeri. Next base: position 139,244 of record JAACNH010000631.1, on the reverse strand, counting down.
TGCGGAGTTTTGCGCTTTGTTTTATCCTGGTTTAGTACATTGACGATGTGTTGGCCCTCTGGCCACACTTGGATCGCTTGAGCAGTTATTGGACAGCTTATAGGGGCCCAATACTGAAAAAAATTCTTTGGGCTATTTATAATCTATAATAAATTGGTGTCAGTACCCTTACTCTGAGTTTTGTGTGTTTTGCTGCATGCCTTAATCCAGTACTTGTTTCACTCAGGTTCAGTATGTTCCCTCCCTCCCATGCTTCCTCATAATGTACTGATCATGCTTGCCCTCATAAAAAAAAGTCTGTTGTCATAATATGGGAAGGGGCGTTTTTAAAGGTTCTGTCCACCCCCACAACTATAATGTAACCCATCTACTCTGGCCCCACTCTGTAGTGTAATAAAATCCTACGCTGTACATCCCTGCTCCAAGTGCCCCTGCTACTGTCCCCTCCAAAGTCCATAAAATTGTCCACCAGGAGTCCTGGCAGAGGCTATAGGACTCTGCCCTCCTGTCTCTCCCCAGGAAGAATTTTGCCATGCGCGCTGCAAAACCCTCCCCCCCTCCCTGTTTTGCTCTCCTCCCCCTAGTTGTGTAGCCTTTTGGGGTACAGTAGGGCTCCCCTCCCCCAGCCCCACTCGCTGTCATAGTTTTACAGAAACTTCCCCCGAACATCTACTTACTTATCTCTCTCCCCCGGCGTTCTCCACTGCCGGCAGCCGCTTCTGTGTATTGGCTGCCTCTCAAGCCAATCATGGACCCCGGCTTCATAACGGGCCCCCGCTGCAGTTTTTATTCAAGCAGAGGGCCGGGACAGTACGCCATAGAAAGAGGTTAAGGTAAGTAATGAGGCGTGGGATTTTGTTTAAAACTATTCATAGCTGTTGCGGTGGAGGGGGAGATCTACTATACCCCAAAAAGGCATAAAAAGGGGGACATGAACTGCCCTTTAAAAAAAAAAGGGGGTGGGGATACTGACACCTACAATGATTGTGGAAGCACTCCTTAGGCTAAATTACAACTACATTTTGCAGAAGTGCCAAACTGTGATTCTTGGTCAAACATTTATATAACAAGAAAAGATATCAATGGTCACATTCCTGGGTCCACATACAATATCATATTATCGCCACTGCATACTTTATAAACATAAGAAAGCTAATCAATGCCATTCCAGGCCCCATACAATATCAATTTATCTGCAAACTGGCAATTATCTTTTATAAACATAGAAAAGATATCCACTGCATTCCTGGGCCCCAACAAGATCATATTATCTGCACACTGGCATACTTTATAAACATAGAAAAGATAACCAATGCACATTCCTAGGCCCCATACAATATCATATTATCTGCACACTGGCAATACATTATAAACATAGAAAAGATAATCAATGCACCTTCCTGTGCCCCATACAATATCATATTATCTGCACCACAGGCATACATTAAAACCTAGAAAAGATAACCATGCAACATTCCTAGGCCCATACAATATCAATTATCTGCACACTGCATACATTAAAACATTGAAAAGATAATCAATGCACATTCCTAGGCCCCATACACTATCATATTTCTGCACAGCTGGCATACATTATAAACATAGAAAATAAATCAATGCACATCCGGGGCCCCCCATAAATAATCATATTATCTGCACACTGGCATACCGTATAACATAGAAAAGATAATCATGCACATTCCCTGGGCCCCATACAATATCCATATTACTGCACACTGGCATACATTATAAAACATAGAAAAGATAAATCAATTCCATTCCTGTGCCCCATAAATATCATGTTTCCTGCACACAGGCATACTTATAACCTAGAAAAGATAACATGCACCTTCCTAGGCCCCATACAATTCATATTATCGCACACTGTCATACATTATAAACATAGAAGTATAATCAATGCACTTCCTAGGCCCCATACAACTCATATTTTCTGCCCAACTGGCATACATTTATCAACATAGAAAGATACTCATGCACATTCCCTGGCCCCATACATATCATATTATCTGCACACTGGAATACATTATAAAACATAGAAGATCATCATGCACATTCCTAGGCCCCATACAATATCATTTGCTGTACACTGCATACTTTAGAAACATTGAAAAGATAATCATGCACATTCCTGTGCCCCATTACAATATCCATATATCTGTAACTGGCATACTTTTATAAACATAGAAAAGATAATCAATCCACATTCCTAGGCCCCCATACATACATATTATCTGCACACTGGCATACATTATCCACATAGAAGATAATCATGCACATTCCTGGGACCCGGCGAATACAATATCATATTATCTGCACACTGGCATACATTATAAACATAGAAAATATAATCATGCCACATTCTGGGCCCCATACAAAATATTATCTGCCACTGGCATACTATAAACAAAGGGGTTTGTAACATTACTGTGATCATCATGAATGAAAGCCTACCAACCGTCAAGGTAACCCAGTAAAGAAAGCCCCCTAACTTGTTACCCCTTGTTAATTTGATTATGATGAGCAAACTTTTGATTCCTCATCTTGCGCTCTATATCAACTATACCGGCTTTCTCCATTCTTCCCCCCCAGCCTTTGGCGTTTTAAAATGTGGAAGAGGCCATCCAGTGCTTTTATATTAAAGGCATAGGAACTCCCATAAATGGGCATGTTGCGGATGCTTTACCACATGGAAGCTTCGACCATGCTTCCTAATAAATTCTAATAGATGTATGAGAATGCAAAGTTTGGCTAATCATAATAAAAGTAAAAAAGGTTAGGGGTACCTTGAGTGGTTTGGACGGCCTTTTACTTCATTTTGATCCCAAAAAAAAACCGTATGTCTACTAAAAACCCCTTTTTTTTATAAATTATGCCAGTGTGGCAGATAATTGATATTGTATTGGCCCATGAATGTGCATTGATTATCTTTTCTAGTTTATAAAGTATGTCATGTGTGCAGATCCTATGATATTGTATGGGCCTAGGAATGTGCATTGATTAATCTTTTTCTATGTTTTATAATGTATGTGCCATGTGCAGATAATGTGATATTGTAACGGCCTAGGAATGTGCATTGATTCATCTTTTCTATGTTTATAATGTATGCCATGTTCAGATTATATGATATTGTATGGGGCCTAGGCATGTGCTTGATTCTCTTTTCATGTTTTATAATGTATGCCAGTGTTGCAATAATATGAATTGTCTGGGACCCAGGAAATGGTTCATTGATTATCTTTTCTATGTTTATAATGTATACCAGTGTGCAGATAATATGATATTGTGGGGCCTAGGAATGGGCCTTGATTATCTTCTAGTTTATAATTGTATGCCAGTGTACGATAATATGATATTGTATGGGGCCCCAGGCATGTGCATTGGTTATCTTTTCTATGTTTTGTATAAGTATGCCATGTGCAATAATATTGATATTGTATGGGGCCTAGGAATGTGCATTGATTTTCTTTTCTATGTTTTATAATGTCATGCCATGTGTGAAATATATGATATTGTATGGGGCCTAGGCATGTGCATTGATTATCTTTTCTATGTTTCATAATTATTCCAGGTTGCAGATAATATGGATATTGGTATGGGGCCTGGATGTGCATTGATTATCTTTCTATTGTTTATAATGTAATACAGTGTGCAGATAATATGATATTGTATGGGGCCAGAATGTCATTGATTATCTTTTTCTATTTTATAATGTTAATACAGTGTGCATATAATATGATATTGTATGGGGCCTATGAAGGTGCATTGATTATCTTTTTCTATGTTTATAAAGTAATGCCAGTGGTGGCAGAGAATATGAATATTCGTATGGGGCCTAGGACTTGTGGCATTGATTATCTTTTCTTATGTATTATAAAGTCTGCCAGTGTGCAGATAATATGTAGTATGGAGCCCAGGAATGTGCATTGATTATCTTTTTTTCTATGTTTATATAATGTTTGACCAGATCATTTGCCCGTTCTGCAAAATGTAGTTTAATTAGCCTATGAGTGCTTCCACTCCACCGTCCTTCCTATTGTCAGTATACCAACCCCCTCTTTTAAACACTCCCCCTTCCATGGGACCAGACATTTTATGAGGGCAAGCATGCTCAGTAATCATTATGAGGAAGCATTGGGAAAGGGAATTCCCCACAAACCAACTTTTGTTTATGATACTAAGGCAGTTGATTGACAGCTGAAATGTAAGATGGTTCAGACTGGATATCTAAAGAAACGGGACAGATCAATAAAAACACGGTACAATGAGAGTTGGGAAGAATCTTAGTTTCCAATAATGGTCAATTTAAAGTAAAATTTTTTCAGTTAATATGTGTAGTGTTCATATAAAATTCTACTCAGGTAGCTGTTTGGATGTGTCGACACCAATATAAAGGGAAGTATACATACTTATTTGCATGTAAATAACCAGACCGTACACGTTTTAAGTTTATAGGAGATTTTTATCCTTTCGTAGTAAAAATACTAATTCCACCTATTCAATACTGCGAGTAAAGTGATTGTATCCAATAAGGAATATTGGTTTCACAAAAAATATAAGAGACGTAATTAAGGAGTATGGAGTTCCCAAATTAAGAATACGTAATAAAAATATGGATTCAAAAATATCCGAGACTTCTACGGAAATCTTGATTTCAAAAAATATAGGGACATAAATAAGGAATATTGATTTTTAAAAAAATTATAAAAACGGGTAAATGCATATACCTTTTTAATACAACTATGCGTGGTATATGTTTTAGACTAATGCGTGTATATGTAGAGACCAAATGCCTTGTATATGTTATAGACTAATGCTTGTATATGTTATAACAAAGCAGTGTATATGTTATCGACAATGCGTGTATATGTTTCTAGACCAATGCGTGTAAATGTATAGGAAGACTTATGCGTGATAATGTTATAGACTAATGCGTGTAATATGTTATAGACTATGCGTGGTATATGTTTATAGACGAATGCGTGTATATGTTATAGACGAATGCGTTATATGTTATAGACGAATGCGTGTATATGTTATAGACGAATGCGTGTATATGTTATGTGTATATGTTATAGACGAATGCCGTGGTTATGTTATAGACGAATGGGTGTATAGTTATAGACAACTCGTGTTATGTTATAGACGACTGCGTTTATAGTGTTTATATAGAATGCGTGTTATGTTATATGAATCGTGTATCTGGTTAATATAGACTATTTGCGTGTATATGTTTAAATAGACAATTCCGTGTATATGTTATAGACTCATGAGTGTATATGTTTTATAGACCACTGAGTGTAATATGTTTAGATAATGCGTGATATGTATAGACGAATGCGTGTATAATGTTATAGACTAATTCGTTTATATGTTCTGACGAATGCGTGTATATGTTATAGATGAAATCCGTTTTATTTTAGAGACGAATGCGTGTATATGTTAATAGACAGTGCGTGTATATGTTATAGACGATTGCGTGTATATGTTTATAAGACGGAAATACATGTATGTTATAGATGAAATGCGTGTATCTTGTTATATGACGACTACATGTATGTTATAGATGAATGCGTGTATATGTTTATAGACGAGTGCGTGTATATGTTATAGACAGAATGTGCGTATATGTTATAGACAAATGCGTGTATATGTTGATAGACTAATGCGTGTTATATGTTATAGACTAATGATGTATATGTTATAGACGAATGAAGTTAATGTTATAGACTATGCGTGTTATGTTTATAGAACGAATGCGTGTATATGTAATAGACTATGCGTTGTATCTGTTATAAGACGCATGCGTGCATATGTTTGATAGACAAATGCGTTTATAATTGGTTCTAAGACGAATGCGTGTAATATGTTATCGATGAATGCGATTATATGTTTATAGACACTGCGTGTATATTTTATAGACTAATGCGTGTGATATATTTTTAACCTCATCTGTTTTATATTTTAATAGAACGAATACCTGTATGTTTATAAGAATGAAATGCGTGTATACCTGTTATAGACGAATACATGGCCATGTTAAGAGATGAATGCTTGTATATGTTATAGAACAGTGCGTTTAATGTTATAGACGAATGTGGTGTATATGTATAGACGAATACATGTATGTTATAGACTAATCGTGTATTGTTATAGACTAATGCGTGTATCATGTTATATGTCCTTGTTGTATGTTTCACAATTGGTGAAACCACCCAAAAGAATAACGGATCGTACTGTCCAACTCAGGTCACACAACAGTATTACTGGGAAAAGAGACATATTCTACGTTTAGTCATAGAACACACAATACGGCAGCCGTAGGAGGGAGGAGACAGGGTTTTGAAATTGAAACCAGAGGTAAGGGGTTTTTGACCACAAAGTCATGAATTAGAGATTATAATTAATATCTGGAGAACGGTCCCGCAGTTGAGGTTTTTCTGTGTGAGACAATAAAGGTTAAAAGAGGGTGCTGGATTTATCCTTATAAGAAGGGAGGCGGTGGGGTAAATCAATAAAACCTCTTCACCCCCAGGATTTATAGAATCGGGTTTAAACATAATGTATAAAGGGGGGGGTCCTATGTTTTAAAGAGTTTTATATATACCCTATAGTAGGCAGCGCCAAATCCCCCTTCTGTTTAACCCATACAATAATAAAGCAATGTAGAACTGAGCACACGCGGAATTGCTGCTAATAATTCGTCTTTATTGTCAATCACAACACCGGGCTACATTTTCGGAATTGCCAACCATCCAAGTCAAACAAACTGTTCGTATACACATTCCATATACAACTTATAGAAACAGGAAAATGAATGTCACTACTTTCTGTTAACAGCCCTGTAATAAGAACATTCCATAAATGAGTATCAGTCCAGAAACCATTATAGGTCAATTACAAAAACTAATGAAAATCTTTGTTTTTAAACCTTTCGGAGACAATGGTTTTACAGTCCATACACTGACCAAGCGTCCCATTGTTTTTGTGTTATAAGGTCCTGTCGCTGCTCCCCCCTTATTGGTCTGCCCACGACTCTAGGACCATTACTCCTAACTGGGATTCAACGTGGGATACAAACTTACAGTTTTTCGATACTGGAGCGTTTCATATCCCGCGTCCTTATCTTGACATTATGCTGAGAAATTCTCCCCCATACTGTACAATAATTGCATGGTCACCAACACCCGTATGTGCCGATTGGGTGGTTACACGTATAATGGTCGCTGGATCTTGACTCTCTACCTTTTTCTATAAGAACAGATAGGCGGTTTCTTTAAAGTCATCTAGCTCTGAGGTACAGATTGCTTACATATGCAATGCTTAATTAAAAATATTTGTGATCCCATAATCTGTTAATGGAGGGGAACTCGTTTAATTCCTACATAAAGTCTCAAGACAGTCTTGGTAATCCTTTTCTTTTCTACATCTGTTTTTGTGCCCATCTACTATTTGTATAGGAATCCTCTCTTAACATTGATTGTGGACTTATGCTGAAATGGCGTATTGCAAGGAAGGAGGATTTTTTTTTTAAACTGCGGTCTTTTTAGTGTTCCACGGTGGTGCGCTCTGAGCAACATGTTTTCAATTTGCTTCATGGTTAGGGTCACCCCTGTTTGATACATCATAGTTGGTGTGTGGGTTTCGAATAAAACTTGCGTCTATATACAATACCTGCTTAGATGCTTTAGCATCATAATTAAGATATACCGTATATACTTGAATATAAGTCGATTCCGAGTATAAGTCGAGGTAAAACCCATTTTTAACCTAAAAAAGGAGTAAAAACTGATTGAATCGAGTATAAGTTCGAGAGGGTAGAAATATGACCACTACTGCCGTTCTGTTCCGTGGCAACCCCAGATGTGTTGGTATCTACCTTCTGTCACGTTATAATACCATGATAATTAAAGTATGGCGTATCTACCTTCTGTCACGTTATGATACCATGATAATTAAAGTATGGCGTATCTACCTTCTGTCACGTTATGTTACCATGATAATTAAAGTATGGTGTATCTACCTTCTGTCACGTTATAATACCATGATAATTAAAGTATGGCGTATCTACCTTCTGTCACGTTATGTAGCCATGATGATTAAAGTATGGCGTATCTACCTTCTGTCACGTTATGTAGCCATGATGATTAAAGTATGGCGTATTGGCAGATTTAACTCACAGTTTGTATCAGTTGCACATTGAGTTCCTATGAAATAATCCAAACGTAAATGGAGTTTGAAACAAATTATGATACGGTGCTAAGCAAAATCCATACAACGGCCCAGTGCAGATGTTCAGTAAACAGGACACCTCGTGAGTAGCACCTGACAAAATTCTAACTACAATTCCCAGCATGCTCTATAGAGTCTGAAAGTAGGGGAATGGTAAATAATTTCTGCACTTTAAACAGATGAGACTGCGCTGTATATGCGGAATCAACCTTCACCCCACCCCAAATCACATTACACAGAGGTTCCCTGACACAGGGTAGCAACGAATCCCACTACAAGCTGCGTGGGAAGACACTGAGAATGCTGGGAGTTGTATTCCTGTAACAGAGGTATATGTCTATCCATGGTGACACTCTAACCCAGGGGTCTGGATTACACAGGGTAACAATGAATCCCACTACAAGCTGTATGGGGAGTCACTGAGAATGCTGGGAGTTGTATTCCTGTAACAGAGGGATATGTCTATCCATGGTGACACTCTAACCCTGGGGTCTGGATTACACGGGTGCGTAACAATGATCCCACTACAAGCTGTATGGGGAGTACTGAGAATGCTGGGAGTCTTTGTATCCTGTAACAGAGGGATTAACCCTGGGGTCTGGATTACACAGGGTAACAATGAATCCCACTACAAGCTGTATGGGGAGTCACTGAGAATGCTGGGAGTTGTATTCCTGTAACAGAGGGATATGTCTATCCATGGTGACACTCTAACCCTGGGGTCTGGATTACACAGGGTAACAATGAATCCCACTACAAGCTGTATGGGGAGTCACTGAGAATGCTGGGAGTTGTATTCCTTTAACAGGGGTATATGTCTGGGATTACACAAGGTAACAATGAATCCCACTACAAGCTGTGTGGGGAAACACTGAGAATGCTGGGAGTTGTATTCCTGTAACAGGGGGATATGTCTATCCATGGTGACACTCTAACCCTGGGGTCTGGATTACACAGGGTAACAATGAATCCCACTACAAGCTGTATGGGGAGTCACTGAGAATGCTGGGAGTTGTATTCCTGTAACAGAGGGATATGTCTATCCATGGTGACACTCTAACCCTGGGGTCTAGATTACACAGGGTAACAATGAATCCCACTACAAGCTGTATGGGGAGTCACTGAGAATGCTGGGAGTAGTAGTCCCATGTGAGGATGTGACAGGCCGTGTGTCCCCCATATACCAATATGTATGGTAATAGGAACCCATGCAGATAGACCGCAGCCCCAGTCCCCCCCAGACCAGGACCGACCCCAGTCCCCCCGTTACCCCACTATGGACCCCCGACCCCCATTACTTTCTCCAGCAGTCCGTTCTTGTTTCCTCTCGCCGCCATCTTCTCTCATCCCGCTAGTTTCCCGACCTGGCGCCTTCTGATTGGCCAAAGCATACGGTGACGTTAAACCTTTTGACGAGCTGATTGGATAGCGCTGACCTAGGTTTCCGCCTTTCAAACCATTCACGTGAAACCCAAAGGAACTACAACACCCGGCAACGCTTGCGATCTAAAAGCGTGGGAGCGCACTGAGGCTGCGGTGAGGCATTCTGGGAGATGTAGTTCTGTCAGTGTCCAAATGTCTCACCGTGTAAAGTGATCGCGTTGTACGGTTGCCTGGAGACCAGGAAGATCCTGAAGAGAAACACATGGAGGGAGAACCTGGGGTCTGACCGGTGCATCCCCCAGCAGAACATCACTAGGTACCTATAGCCACCTAGACAGGGGTTAATGGAGGATCATGGGAGGATTAGTCCAACTTGACTAGGAGTTGCCAACAAGGATCATGGGAGCTGTAGTCCAGTCACAGCTGGGAATTTACATGAGATAAGGAAGAGACAGAGGCTGCCAAGTGGAATAAACAGAAATCCCTCCAGTGTAATTAGTATTGTTAATGTAGGAGCTGCCATATGGGTTACTGGTTCCATCTAAACACTGAATGGGGATCTATTGGGTCTGTGTGAATTTTATGGGTTCTGCCCCTTTAAAACCAATAACATTATGTAATACATATTATTATCTATAAATGTAATGTATTATCCATATAATCCAATAGTGGTGTTATTTAACGGTCACATGACCTCCGCCATATAATAATACACAAACTGGGTTTCTGATTGGCCCTTTTAAACGGTCACATGACCTTCTGATTGGCCCTTTTAAACGGTCACATGACCTCCGCCATATAATAATACACAAACTGGGTTTCTGATTGGCCCTTTTAAACGGTCACATGACCTCCGCCATATAATAATACACAAACTGGGTTTCTGATTGGCCCGTGTAAACAGTCACATGACCTCCGCCATATAATAATACAAAAACTGGGTTTCTGATTGGCTCGTTACTATTTCTATTGTTTGATAATTATTACCTTTCAATAAAGGGGACTGCAACAGTGTCCAATATGGCCCAATGTCCCCTCTAATTTCATATCTTCTCTGGGCCCTGATATATATTTTGTTCAGACAAAATGAAATACAGCAGTGTATATATTCCAGCAGACTTCTGTTTGCGTACTAATTTAACCTGTGTGTTTAGGCCTGCAGAGTTTTGCGCTTTGTTTATCCTGGTTTAGGTACATTGACGATGTGTTTGTCCTCTGGCCACATTGGATCGCTTGAGCAGTTTATTGGACAGCTTAAAGGGCAACAATACTGAAAAAAATTACATTTGCTATTTATAATCTATAAATAAATTGGTGTAAGTAGCACTTACTCTGAGTTGTGTGTTTTGCTGCATGCCTTTAATCCAGTACTTGTTTCACTCAGGTTCAGTATTCCCTCTCCCAATGCTGCCTCATAATGATTACTGAGCATGCTTGCCCTCATAAAAAAAAAGTCTGGTCAGATGGAAGGGGGAGTTTTTAAAGGTTATGTCCACCCCCAAAACTATAATGTAACCCACTACTGGCCCCACTCTGTAGTGTAATAAAATCCTTACCTTACATCCCTGCTCCAAATGGCTGCCCTGCTATGTCCCTCCAAAGTCCAGAAAATTGTCCACCAGGAGTCTGGCAGAGGCCATATAGGACTCTGCCTCCTGTCTCTCCTCCAGGAGAATTTTGCCATGCGCGCTGCAACCCTCCCCCCTCCTGTTTTGCTCTCCCTCCCCCTAGTGTGTAAGCCTTTAGGGGTACAGTAGGGCTCCCTCCCCCAGCCCCAATCGCTGTAATAGTTTTTACAGAAACTTCCCCCGAACTCTACTTACCTTATCTCTCTCCCCTGGCGTTCTCCACTGCCGGCAGCCAATCATGGACCCGGCTGCCAGTACGGCCCCCCCGCTTGCAGTTTTATGCAAGCAGAGGGCCGGGACAGTACGCCAGAGGAAAGAGGTAAGGTAAGTAATGAGCGTGGGAGTTTGTTTAAAAACTATTATAGCGGTTGAGGCTGGAGGAGGGAGATCTACTATACCCCAAAAGGCATAAAAAAGGGTGGACATGCCCTTTAAGAAAGGGGGTGGGGATACTGACAATACAAGGATTGTGGAAGCACTCCTTAGGCTAAATTACAACTACATTTTGCAGAAGTGCAACTGATCTGGTCAAAAATTTGTATAAACATAGGAAAAGATATCATGCACATTCGAGGCCCCATACAATATCATATAAAAATATCGCACTGGCATATTATAAAATAGAAAAGATAATCAATGCACATTCGGGGCCCCATACAATATCAATATTATCTAGCACACTGGCATACTTATAAACATAGAAAAGATAATCAATGCACATCCTAGGCCCCATACAATCATATTATCTGCACACTGCATACTTTTAAACATAGAAAAGATAATCAAATGACATTCCTGTGGCCCCTACAATATCACATTATGTGCACACTGGCATACTTATAAAACATAGAAAAGATAAATCAATGCACATTGACTAGGCCCCATACATATACATTATCTGCACACTGGCATTACATTATAACATAGAAAGATAACCAAGCACGATTCTCTAGGCCCCATCAAGATCATATTATCTGACACACTGGCAGTACATTTAAACATAGAAAAGATAACCAATGCACATTCCTGGGCCCCATACAATATCACATTATCTGCACACTGGCATACATTATAAAATAGAAAGATAATAACAAGCACTTCTAGGCCCCATACAAATCATATATCTGACACATGGCATAATTATAAACATAGAAAAGTATCAAGCGCATCATCCTAGGCCCCATACAATATCACTATTATTACACCACTGCGTATACATATAAACATAGAAAAAGATAATCAATGCACATTCCTAGGCCCCATACAATATATATATCTGCCACATGGCATACATTATAAACATAGAAAAAAGATAATCAATGCACATTCCTAGGCCCCATACAATATCACATTATGCACACTGGCATCATATAAACATAGAAGAAAATACCAATGCACATTTCCTAGGCCCCATACAATATCATATTATCTGCACACGGCAACATTATAAACATAGAAAAGATAATCAATGCACATTCCGAGGCCCCATACCAATATTCATATTATCTGCCACATGGCATACATTATAAACATAGAAAGATAATCAATGCCACATTCCTGGGCCCCATACAATATCATATTATCTGCACACTGGCGATACATTATAAACATAGAAAAACTAATCAATGCACATTCCTAGGCCCCATACAATATCATATTATCTGCACACTGGCAACATTATAAACATAGAAAAGATAAACCATGTACATTCCTAGGCCCCATACAATATCATATTATCTGCAAACTGGCAACATTATAAACATAGAAAAGATAATCAATGCAATTCCTGGGGCCCATTACAATATAATTATCTGACACACACTGGCATACATTATAAAACATAGAAAAGATAATAAATGCACATTCCTAGGCCCCATTACAATATCATAGTATCTGCACACTGACATACATGATAAACATAGAAAAGATAATCAATGCACATTCCTAGGCCCCATACAATCTTCATATATCTGCACACTGACATACATTATAAACTAGAAAAGATAATCAATGCAACATTCCTGGCCCATCAATATCATATTATCTGTACACTGGATACATTATAAACATAGAAAAAGATAATCAATTCACATTCCTAGGCCCCATATACAATATTCATATTATCTGCACACTGGCATAATATTAAACATAGAAAAGATAATCAATGCACATTCCTCGCCCCATACAATATCATATATTGCACACTGGCATACATTATAAACATAGACAAAGATAATCGAAGCACTTCCTGGGCCCATACAATATATTATCTGCACTGGCATACATTATAAACATAGAAAAGAAATCAATGCATCTCATTCCTAGGCCCCATACAAATATATATTATCTGCACATGCTACATTATAAACATAGAAAAAGATAATCAATGCAACATTCCTAGGCCCCATACAATATCAATTATCTGCACACTGGCATACTTTATAAACATAGAAAAGATAACCAATGCACATTCCTAGGCCCCATACAATATCATGTTATCTGCACACTCCAACCACGTCAAGGTAACCCCAGTAAAGAAGCCCCTAACTTGTTACCTTTTTTACTTTGATTATGATGAGCAAACTTTTGCATTCCTCATACTTGCGCTCTAGATCACTATACCAGGCTTTCTCACTTCCCCCCCCAGCCCTTTGGCTTTTTAAAATGAGGGAAGAGGCCATCCAGTGCTTTATATTAAAGGCATAGGAACTCCCATTAAATGGGCATGTTGCGGATGCTATTACCACATGGAAGCTTGACCATGCTTCCTAATAAATTCATATAATAGATGTATGAGAAATGCAAAGTTTGCTAATCATAATAAAAGTAAAAAAGGTTAGGGGTACCTTGATGTGGTTGGACGGCTTTACATTCATGTGATCACAGTAATGTATAATAAAACCCCTTTTTTTTATAAAGTATGCCAGTGTGCAGATAATATGATATTGTATTGGGCCCAGGAATGTGCATTGATTATCTTTTCTATGTTTATAAAGTATGTCAGTGTGCAGATAATATGATATTGTATGGGGCCTAGGAATGTAATTGATATTTTTTCTATGTTTATAATGTATGCCAGTGTGCAGATAATATTTATTGTATGGGCCCAGGAATGTGCATTGATTATCTTTCTATGTTTTAATGTATGCCAGTGTGCAGATAATATGATATTGTATGGGCCTAGGAATGTGCATTGATTATCTTTTCATGTTTATAATGTATGCCAGTGTGCAGCTAATATTGATATTGTATGGGCCTAGGAATGTGCATTGATTATCTTTTCTATGTATATAATGTATGCCAGTGTGCAGATAATATGATATTGTATGGGGCCTAGGAATGTGCATTGATTGTCTTTACTATGTTTATAATGTATGTCAGTGTGCAGATAATATGATATTGTATGGGGCCTAGGAATGTGCATTGATTATCTTTTCTATGTTTATAATGTATGCCAGTGTGCAGATAATATATTGTATGGGGCCTAGGAATGTGCATTGATTATCTTTTCTATGTTTATAATGTATGCCAGTGTGCAGATAATATGATACTGTATGGGGCCTAGGAATGTGCATTGATTATCTTTTCTATGTTTATAATGTATGCCAGTGTGCAGATAATATGATACTGTATGGGGCCTAGGAATGTGCATTGATTATCTTTTCTGTGTTTATAATGTATGCCAGTGTGCAGATAATATGATATTGTATGGGGCCTAGGAATGGTTGGTGTGGCCACACTAGGTGCACTGGTGCAATACGATGATCAAAGTGGATGCGATCACCATTTTGGTGCGATTCATACATGCTCCAATCACAGGGATCATTGCGCTGTGTGGTCACACCGATTGGCTAACACTAGCACTATTACACAGGATATCAGGTGGCAATCGTTATTGAATCAGGTGTTAAAGTGCGACAGTGTGGCCTGGCCCTTAAAGTCTCAATGTGTTTCCTGCTATGGGGCCACTGAATGTCTGGTTGGGGCAGCATGGCAGCACACTTTATAACAGAGACAGATGGAGGAGAACAGAGAGGGACCAGCGACTTTCTCCCCCCCCAGACCAGAGAAACCCCGGGCACGACCTCCTCTGCATGGTAACCCTAGCGGACGTTGTTAACTCTTTATTGGATCTAGGAGGGGGTGGGTTAGTCTGCCCCCTCACATGACTGAGCACAGGGCCTCCTCTCACCTGCTGCACTGCCGCGAGGCTTTGGAGCTGTGCGCTGCTCAGGTGCTGCTGTTGCTGCAGGGCGGCGCTGTGGAACATTAGGTGCTGTTGCTGCGCTGCGTACATCTGTTGCAGGTATTGTGCCGCAGTGCCGGGCTGGCGATGCAAAGCTTGCTGGATAACCTGCACCAGAGAGAAAACAGGGTCACCGTGTGGAAAGGAAATCACAGAATTGAATCTAAAATTAATCGGACACGACAGATATTTTCACCCAATCGCATGGTACAAAATGGGCCCCGTAATCCCGCCAGACTGACGGTTAACCTGGCTGGGGTGTGTAAAGTAACGGGTGGATAATGGGGTCAGACTGGGTCACACAGGTCGATACTGACCCTATTTACCGACAGGATAAGTGCACTGTAAAATACCGTTGCCATATTTTTTTGTGCCTATGCCCATCCAGAGCGTGCCTGCCTGCCTGCCTAGCTTTGTGCCTTGGAAGTTGCTGACATCTTGTTACTGGTTTGATGAATGTTAAGCTCCGCCCCTCTGATATTTCCTCTGCTTTCTCCTGCTTGAGCCTCAAACAGTAATGCCTGTGAGTTCCGTGCACTCTCCTACTTGAACCTCAAACAGTAATGCCTGTGAGTTCCGTGCACTCTCCTGCTTGAGCCTCAAACAGTAATGCCTGTGAGTTCCGTGCACTCTCCTGCTTGAGCCTCAAACAGTAATGCCTGTGAGTTCCGTGCACTCTCCTGCTTGAGCCTCAAACAGTAATGGTTGTGAGTTCCGTGCACTCTCCTGCTTGAGCCTCAAACAGTAATGCCTGTGAGTTCCGTGCACTCTCCTGCTTGAGCCTCAAACAGCAATGCCTGTGAGTTCCGTGCACTCTCCTGCACATGCACGGAACTCACAGGCATTTGAGGCTAAAGAAGAGGAAATCTCAGAGGGGCGGAGCTTAACATTCAGCAAACCAGTAACAAGATGTCAGCAACTTCCAAGGCACAAAGCTAGGCTCTGGAGGGACATAGGCAAAAAAAAAATATGGCAACGGTATTTATAAAGCTGCAGCTTCCAAATAAACATTGATTTTACAGTGCACTTATCCTTTAACCTAAATGTCCACCGAGGTCAAATTGATTGACAGAAATATTATCATACATATTATTCTACCATACTGCCCATACCATACTATATCATACCATATTGTACCATACTGCCCATACCATACGAGTGCGTGTATATGTTATAGACGAATGTGTGTATATGTTATAGACGAATACATGTATGTTATAGACGAATGCGTGTATATGTTATAGACTAATGCGTGTATATGTTATATTGTCCTTGTTGTATGTTTCACATTGGTGAAACCACCCAAAAGAATAAAGGATCGTACTGTCCAACTCAGGTCACACAACAGTATTACTGGGAAAAGAGACATAAGTCTACGTTTAGTCATAGAACACATACGGAACCGTAGGAGGGGAGGAGACAGGGTTTGAAATTGAAACAAGAGGTAAAGGGGTTTTTGACCACAAAGTCTGAATAGAGATTATAATTAATATCTGGGAGAACGTCCCAGTGGGAGTTTTCTGTGTGAGACAATAAAGGTTAAAAGAGGGTGCTGGGAATTTATCCTTATAAGAAGGGAGGTGCGGTGGGTACATCAATAAAACCTCTTCACCCCCAGGGATTTATAGAATCGGGTGTTAAACATATGTATAAAGGGGGGGGTCTATGTTTTAAGAGTTTTATATATACCTATAGGAGTGCAGCGTCCAAATCCCCCTTCTGTTTAAACCCAATACAATAATAAAGCAATGTATGAACGGATGCACACGCGGAATTGCTGCTAAATATTCCGTCTTTATTGTCAAATCACACCGTGACTACATTTCGGAAATGCACGCTCCAAGTCAAACCGTTCTGTATACACATTCCATATACAACTTATAGAAACAGGAAATGATGTCACTACTTTCTGTTAACAGCCCTGTAATAAGAACAATTCATAAATGAGTAATCAGTCCAGAACCATGTATAGGTCAATTAAAAAAAAAAACTAATGAAAATCTTTGTTTAAACCTTTCGGAGACAATGTTTACAGTCCATACACTGACCAAGCTTCCCATTGTTTGTGTTATAAGGTCCTTTCGCTCCCCCCTTATGGGTCTGACCACTGACTCTAGGACCATATTCCTAAACTGGGATTCACGTGGGATACAAACTTACAGTGTTTCGATACTGGGCGTTTCATATCCCGCTGTCTTATACTTGACATATGCTGAGAAATTCTCCCACATACTGTACAATAGATTGCATGGGCACCATAACACGTATAGTGCCGATTGGGTGTTACACGTATAATGGTCCCTGATCTTGACTCTCTACCTTTTCTATAAGAACAGATAGGCGGTTCTTTAAAGTCATCTAGCTCTAGGTACAGATTGCTTACAATATGCCAATGCTTAATTAAAATATTTGTGATCCCCTCACTCCTAATCCCATAATCTGTAATGGAGGGAACTCGTTTATGCCTAGATAAAGTCTCAAGACTCAGTCTTGGTACACTTTCTTTTCTACATCTGTTTTGGGCCTCATCTACTATTTGTATAGGAAATCCTCTACTTAACATTGATTGGTGGACTGATGCTGAAATGCAGTATTGCAGGAAGGAGGATTTTTTTTTAAACTGCGGTCTTTTTAGTGTTCCACGGGGGTGCGCTCTGAGCAAATGTTTCAATTTGCTTCATGGTAGGGGCACCCCTGTTTGATACATCAATAGTTGGTGTGTGGGTTTCGAATAAAACTGCGTCTATATACAAGACCTGCTTAGATGCTTTAGCATCATAATTAAGAGTATACCGTATATACTTGAATATAAGTCGATCCGAGTATAAGTCGAGGTACCCATTTTAACCTAAAAAAGGAGTAAAAACTGATTGACTCGAGTATAAGTCGAGGGTAGAAATATGACCACTACTGCCTTCTGATTCCTTGGCACCCCAGATGTTTGTAAACTACAACTCCCAGCATGCTTTAGTTGCTGGGAGTTGTAGTTTACAAACATCTGCAGTGGAACTGCACACACTGAACCAACTATCCTGTCCCTGACCTAAATGCCCCCTTACTCTCCCTCCCTGCACCCATCTTCCCATGCAGCCTTCTCCCATGCAGCCTTACCTTCTCATGCAGCCTTCTCCCATTCAGACTTTTTCCAGTTTCTGTTTTCAGGTGAGTCTGGGCCAAATACCAGGAGTCAGAGACCAGCCATCATCTAACTTGAAAAGAGGAATCCGACTGCTGCATTGCACTAACCGGCGGATCCACTGACGTCACTACTCGGCGCCGGTCTCATTTCCCGGCGCCGAGTAGTGACATCAGTGGATGCGACCATCAGTGCATGCGGAAGCTGGATTCCTCATTTCAGGTTAGTGACTGACCCGAGTATAAGTCGAGGTTCAGATTTCAGGCTGTTTTTACAGCCTGAAAACCTCGACTTATACTTGAGTATATACGGTACTTAATATTTTTATTGTTCAGTTCCATGTGAAATTTCTAAATAGGCGAAGGTAACACACTCCCAGATATGAGGAACACGTGTTCCTGATACACACTTACTATTTGTTCCATTGAAGAAAGTCGCATGTTCTACATGATATTTATTTTTCTTATCAGAACAGGAGACCTGGAGCTGTACAGAATGGACAATGGACGTTTATTTATAAACAATTGTTTCCCGGCAAGAAGCTTCCTCCAATCAAATGAGAAAGGTACATGTCCGTGTCTACTGAACCTCACACATGTATAATTACTGGTTTGAAATGTCCAATGGGCGACAATTTGGAGTCGACCGATTTCCATTACACACATTTTAATGGGTTGGGTTCTCCGGTGGACAGAAATGTATAACGAACAGGACAATTCTGTGTGCGTGGCTATGTGTGTAATTACTGTTAAGTGGGACATGCTCCACATCACATCCACTAAACTATTCCCAGACTAGACCTGAGTTGTGCCACCCATGCTGGAATGAGGCCCCCAGATCCAGAATAGCGATGGGACCACCACATATTGTCAGTGCCGTCCCCATCAGATCTCATCTTTCCCAAATCTATCATTGTCCAATGTGGCTTTTTTTCAATGAACAACCCTAAAAGGATGAAAATAAGAAAACAGTCACGGGGTGTATGAAATGCCAGGCCTAGATATAGATAAATATACTGTATATAATATGTCATTGTGTGACATTGATCCGTGGTCCAACCTTAATAACATGAGATGGGCAGTCTATACAGCAGATTGTTTGTACCCGGTGGTTATAGGTGTGGTGCCCCCTGTTGGTAGATAAACCAATATGGTTTCCAACATGCAATACTTTGTTTCTCCATTCCAGGCGCTGGGCGGTGGATAAGGACTAGAAGATTATGGAAGGACAGGAGGTTAAATGGGTTGAGTTTGGATCCATTTGACGGATATAGCGAGAAGAGCTTCGCATTCCGACAGGCATCAAATTACTCCCTGAGCCAAAGTCTAGACAACGAGAAGAATGTCCTGGACGCTTCCTTCCTGGTAAGAAGTACGACCCTATACCAAATCTCCCCTATCCCCATGGATACCTAGAACTAGCTACATAGAGCAACAATGAGACACGATCTCAGTTGTGATGTAATATTTTCCGTTACATTCCGTTTTATTATCCATTTCTGTGCACAATATAAACCATTTAATTGTCGTAAAAACCTGAACGCAGAAATATGTTCTAGACCTATTCTGGGGTTTATATGCAAAGCTGCAATTCAGAACCCCCCGTCTTAACGTCATACTAACAGTGACGCCATGGCCAATGGCTGACTCCCATTACTGAACGAGCCTTCACTGCTGCTGCTCATGAGTGAAAAGGGCAAGTGGCAAGTTTAATACCTCAGCCTTTATTGAAAAGTGTAAGTACGACGCAACTGCTCCGTAACATATTACATTTTGTAGACGGGGTAGACATGGACCCTTTAAGGATAAATATTCTTGCAGAGTAAGCTGGCCCCACCCTCTATGCAGTCAATCAAGGCTGTAAAAACTGAAATCACAACCAATGATTGACAGCTGTTTCAGAAACAAATGAAGTAGAGGGTCGCATATAATAATATAATAATCCAATAATAGTCCAATAATTAATACGTTTTATTTGTGACCACACATCATATCACAACGTTTCGGGGGGAGAAAACAGTGCCCCCTTCCTCAGGTGATGTTCAAGCAACAGTGTTCCAACAGTGAAAAAACATAACCAATCTCAAGGACAGCCCCCAATGGGTGGTCCTTACCTTCTGATTGGTTGAAAAAATAAAGTGGCCAATCAGAAGGTAAGGACCACCCATTGAGGGCTGTCCTGGTTAGGTTATATCACTGTTGGAACACTGTTGCTGGAACATTACCTGAGGAAGGGGGCACTGTTTTTCCCCCCTGAAACGTTGTGATATGATGTGTGGTCACAAATAAAACCCTCTACTTATATAAAAATAAGACCCTCTACTTTGTTTGTTTCTGATGTACTTGATCCATTAAGGGTTAGATTCTTGAGGTGTAAGTACCCACACTTGGACAGAGTGCAGAGGACTGTATACTTTCTTGACAGCTGTTTCCCCTGCTGTGGTGGATTTTTTTTGCCAGAAAGGGATATAACCTAATATTTTAATATCTGGTTACAAATGTAATAAACTCGTAAATAAAATAGCAGTTGGGGCTGTTGGGAAGTTTTCTGTTTTAAGGATGGACATTCCCTTTAAATAACACCACCAAACCTGTAGTAACCAATCAGATATAATCTAACTGCAGGAACTCAATAAAAAAACAACTGATTGGTTACTGTAAATTAATGGCATTGGAAAACATTTAGATATTTTTTTGCATCAGCCCCATAGTATATAGACTGTATAGTATTCTAATTTCTAACACTATATGGGGGTAGATAATGCAGGGTCCCACACACCAGAATATTTTATACTGTATCAGGCTTGTCTTACGCCTGTGGACTACATGGCTGGTCCTTACTGCACCTGTTAGAGTTAGGCACGGTTAATGGGAATGTCCCTTAGTGTCCAGGAAAACTTGGTAAAATCTGGGGTGCCTGATGCAACTATGGATCAATAGTTCAATCCCAAGACATCATGTTTGTCACGGGCTGTGGATAAGGAGTCGCTTTCATTAGCTAGATATCGAGATAATCAGGTGGACATGGTTACCCCTAGTTATCTATTTAGTTAGTGTTACTAGGTTACTCTGATGGGTGAATAATAAACGTGGTGTAAAGTATCTGTATGGACTGAGTACAATGAGACGTGTCAGTAAAATGTATCTCTGTTTCCAGCTAAAGACACATCGCGTGGATACGCCGGTAGATCTGTGTTCTGTAGATGTGAGCGACAGGAATCTGAGTGCAGTAAGTGAGATCTTAGCTGGATGAGTGTGTACCCCACACAGACACTCTACACAGACACAGAGACACTCTACACACAGAGATACTCTACACACAGACATTTTACGCACACACATACACAGACACTCTAAACAGACACTCTACACACACACAAACACACACAGACACTCTACACAGACACTCTACACACACAGACATTCTACACACACAGACACTACACAGACACACAGACACTCTACACACACAGGCACTACACAGACACACAGACACTCTACACACACAGGCACTCCACACACAGATACTCTACACTCACAGACACTCTACATACACACACAGACACTCTACATACACATAACCTACACATAACATACACATAACCTGCGCATTATGGTAACCTGTGTATTCTGGTAACCTGCGCATTCTGGTAACCTGCGCATTCTGGTAACCTGCGCATTCTGGTAACCTGCGCATTCAGGTAACCTGCGCATTCTGGTAACCTGCGTATTCTGGTAACCTGCGCATTCTGGTAACCTGCGCATTCAGGTAACCTGCGCATTCTGGTAAATGCGTGGTTACCCTGCGCATTCTGGTAACCTGCGTATTCTGGTAACCTGCGTATTCTGGTAACCTGCGTATTCTGGTAACCTGTGCATTCTGGTAACCTGCGTGGTAACCTGCGTGGTATCCTCAGAACAGTTCCCTAAGGGTAAATGAATTCTTTCTTAGCTTTAGTAAACAATGTAATGTCTCATAGACAGGTGGTTTTCTAGATTATATTACATAGAATTTTACTTGATTTAAATGACTGTTTCTTCTGTAAACTGCTGGATTTCTGTTTAGTTTTTCTAATTGCCAAGCCGTACGGTGCGTTCGCTATTATTCTAACTAATCTCTTCTCTCTATTCCCCAAGGCGAAGGAGGAAGAACTGACCCAGTTTAATTGTGTCGCTTATGTAAACGCAGCAGAAAACTTGCTCCCTTTAGGTAAGCCCGGCGCTGCGACCTTTAGACACTTGAGTAATTGGCTGAGGACACAGAGGGCTCCAGGAAGTTGCACAATATGGCAGCAGATCTGGAGGTGACCGCACGTTGTGTGATGTAGATATAGGGCGCTATAGAAATCCATAATAATAATAAAGTAGATGATAAGGATTTTATGCTTTGGGTTTTTGTAGCATAGAAAGAGGACGTCTCTTCAACATACCCAGAAAGCTTTGCGACATTATTATATGGCACTGGGCAACCTGCCAAGATGTAAACGGACTAGCCGAGGGTCAACTTGGCTCTTGAAAAGACCGACATTAAATGAGTCTTGCCGGCAGCGGACATTTTTCGCTTGCAGCAGAATCTATTAAATTATCAGTGCGGCATTTCTTTAAATAGATTAGAGACACATAGGGGCAAAGCATTCTGGGAAACTGCTGTAGACGGTGGGGCTGTAAATTAAAGGGATATTGTCTGGAAAATAAATGGAATCATTCTTATGTCTGATCACTCGTAATGTCGCATAGAACCTTATAACTAAAACACAGTATATAGCCTTATAATGTGATAGAGAAGCTGCAGCTTCATAATTCAAGGCTACATATAAACAGTAGGAATCCTTACACAGAAGCAATGGGCTTGTGAAAAAATGTGTCTCTCCCAAGGTGACCTGTAGTCTCTATACAAGTGTGCTTGAGATCATTTCTGTAGCAGTTCCCCTTTACACCTCCCACTGTACCCTGGCCAATAATTAACCATAATCACAGCCCAGGGTAAGGTGTCAAAACAGCATTGTAAGGTTAAGGTGTCTGCCATGTACAATGCTGTTTTAACACCTTACTCTGGGCGTTCCTATAACACCTCTTAGCCACTATCAATCACACCTTAACACCGGGCTGCTGCTATTGCTAATTGGGATTTTCCAGGGTACATAATTGCCACAGATTCTTGTACAAGTCATTCTGAGTTGAGAAAGCCAGTCGGATGACTATCGAAACGTCTTCAAGAACTAAACTTCAAGTCCAGTTGATCTAACTGAATATAACAGATATTCTTCATAAAAGCAAAGTCAATTTGTATGGCACGAACTGTTTAGGCATGTTAGGCTTACAGGTCTATAGTTACCAGGCTGTGGATGACTACCTTTATTGGATATTGGTATTACATTGGCTATTGTACAGTCCAGCGGCAAATCAATAGACAAGAGTGAATCTGAAACAGTGGTCTATTTAAAA
Organism: Hymenochirus boettgeri; assembly: GCA_019447015.1. Lineage (NCBI taxonomy): Eukaryota > Metazoa > Chordata > Amphibia > Anura > Pipidae > Hymenochirus > Hymenochirus boettgeri. The sequence goes on along the minus strand of JAACNH010000631.1, from coordinate 115,157 downwards.
CTGGACTAAGCTCTCTTAAGCTAGGTACACACCATACGATCCTTCCTCCTGACCGACCGTTCGAGGCTTCCGACCAGTCGGCCAGGAGGAAAGACTGTCCATAGAGGACCATCCGATCGTTCTTTTGTCCAATTCAGACTAAGGAACAGTCGGCGATCGGTCATGGCCGCCACAAGGAGCCATACAATAATTTGGCCCGACCGACCGAAACAATGAAATGTCGGTCGGGCCAAATTATTGTATCGTGTGTTCCTAGCTTTAAGATCTGAGGATGTATTTCATCCGGTCCTGGGGCTTTATTGATATTAACTTTGTCTAACAGTCCCTGCTATAAGGACTAGGATTCCCTATAGTGTATACTGAGTGAATATTCCGCATTTATACCCTTCATATTATTATGGTCCCTGATAAAAGGACTAGTATTCTCTATAGTGAATACAGAGTGAATATTCCTCATTTATACCCTTCCCCTTCATATTATACAGTCCCTGCTATAAGGACTAGGATTCTCTATATGTATACAGAGTGAATATCCTCATTTATACCCTCATATATTTACAGTCCCCGCTATAAGACTAGGATTCTCTATAGGTATACAGTGAATATTCCTCATTATACCTTCATATTATTACAGTCCCCGCTATAAGGACTAGGATTCTCTATAGTGTATACAAGTGAATATTCCTCATTTATACCTTCATATTATTACAGTCCCCGCTATAAGGACTAGGATTCTCTATATGTATACAGAGTGAATATTCCTCATTTATACCCTTCAATTATTACAGTCCCTGCTATAAGGACTAGGATTCTCTATAGTGTATACAGAGTGAATATTCCTCCATTTAACCCTTCATATTATTACAGTCCCCGCTATAAGGACTAGGTTTCTCTATAGTGTACAGAGTGAATATTCCTCATTTATACCCTTCATATTATTACAGTCCCTGCTATAAGGACTAGGATTCTCTATAGTGATATACGAGTGAATATTCCTCATTTATACCCTTCATATTATTACAGTCCCCTGCTATAGGACTAGGATTCTCTATAGTGAATACAGAGTGAATATTCCTCATTTATACCCTTCATATTATACAGTCCCCGCTATAAGGACTAGGATTCTCTATAGTGAATACAGAGTGAATATTCCTCATTTATACCCTTCATATATTACAGCCCCGCTATAAGGACTAGGATTCTCTATAGTGTATACAGTGATATTCCTCATTTATACCCTTCATATTATTACAGTCCCGCTATAGGACTAGGATTCTCTATAGTGTATACAGAGTGAATATCCCTCATTTATACCCTTCATATTATTACAGTCCCGCTATAAGGACTAGGATTCTCTATAGGTATACAAGTGAATATTCCTCATTTATACCCTTCATATTATTACAGTCCCCGCTATAAGGACTAGGATTCTCTATAGTGTATACAGAGTGAATATTCCTCATTTATACCCTTCATATTATTACAGTCCCGCTTAAGGACTAGGATTCTCTATAGTGAATACACAGTGAATATTCCTCATTTATACCCTTCATATTATTACAGTCCCTGCTATAAGGACTAGGATTCTCTATAGTGTATACAGTGAATATTCCTCATTTATACCCTTCATATTATTACAGTCCCCGCTATAAGGACTAGGATTCTCTATAGTGTATACAGAGTGAATATTCCTCATTTATACCCTTCATATTATTACAGTCCCTGCTATAAGGACTAGGATTCTCTATAGTGTATACAGAGTGAATATTCCTCATTTTACCCTTCATATTATTACAGTCCCGCTATAAGGACTAGGATTCTCTATATGAATACAGAGTGAATATTCCTACATTATACCCTTCATATTATTACAGTCCCTGCTATAAGGACTAGGATTCTCTATAGTGATACAGAGTGAATATTCCTCATTTATACCCTTCATATTATTACAGTCCCTGCTATAAGGACAGGATCTCTATAGTGAAACAGAGTGAATATTCCTCATTTATACCCTTCATATTATTACAGTCCCGCTATAAGGACTAGGATTCTCTATAGTGAATACAGAGTGATATTCCTCATTTATCCCTTCATATTATTACAGTCCCCCATAAGGACTAGGATTCTCTATAGTGATACAGATTGAATATTCCTCATTTATACCCTTCAATTATTACAGTCCCCGCTATAAGGACTAGGATTCTCTATATGTATACAGAGTGATATTCCTCATTTATACTTCTATTATTACAGTCCCCGCTATAAGGACTAGGATTCTCTATAGGTATACAGAGTGAATATCCCTCATTTATACCCTTCATTATTACAGTCCCCCTATAAGGACTAGGATTCTCTATAGGTATACAAGTGAAATTCCTCATTTATACCCTTCATATTATACAGTCCCCGCTATAAGGACTAGGATTCTCTATAGTGTATACAGTGGAATATTCCTCATTTATACCCTTCAATTATTACAGTCCCCGCTTAAGACTAGGATTCTCTTAGTGTATACAGATGATATTCCTCATTTATACCCTTCATATTATTACATCCCTGCTATAAGGACTAGGATTCTCTATAGTGTATACAGAGTGAATATTCCTCATTTATACCCTTCTATTATTACAGTCCCCGCTATAAGGACTAGGATTCTCTATAGTACAGATGAATATTCCTCATTTATACCCTTCATATTATTACAGTCCCCGCTATAAGGACTGGGATTCTCTATAGTGTATACAGAGTGAATATTCCTCATTTATACCCTTCATATTATCAGTCCCCGCTATAAGGACTGGATTCTCTATAGTATACAGAGTGAATATTCCTCATTATATCTTCATATTATTACAGTCCCGCTATAAGGACTAGGATTTCTATAGTGTACAAGAGTGAATATTCCTCATTTATACCCTTCATATTATTACAGTCCGCTATAAGGACTAGGATTCTCTATAGTGTATACAGAGTGAATATTCCTCATTTATACCCTTCATATTATTACAGTCCCCGCTAAGGACTAGGATTCTCTATAGTGTATACAGAGTGAATATCCCTCATTTATACCCTTCATATTATTACAGTCCCCGCTATAAGGACTAGGATTCTCTATAGGTATAGAGTGAATATTCCTCATTTATACCCTTCATATTATTACAGTCACCGCTATAAGGACTAGGATTCTCTATAGTGTATACAGAGTGAATATTCCTCATTTATACCCTTCATATTATTACAGTCCCCGCTTAAGGACTAGGATTCTCTATAGTGAATACAGAGTGAAATTCCTCATTTATACCCTTCATATATTACAGTCCCGCTATAAGGACTAGGATTCTCTATAGTGTATACAGTGAATATTCCTCATTTATACCCTTCATATTATTACAGTCCCTGCTATAAGGACTAGGATTCTCTATAGTGTATACAGAGTGAATATTCCTCATTTATACCCTTCATATTATTACAGTCCCGCTATAAGGACTAGGATTCTCTATAGTGTATACAGAGTGAATATTCCTCATTTATACCCTTCATATATTACAGTCCCTGCTATAAGACTAGGATTCTCTATAGTGTATACAGATGAATATCCTCATTTATACCCTTCTATTATTACAGTCCCCGCTATAAGGACTAGGATTCTCTAGTGTATACAGAGTGAATATTCCTCATTTTACCCTTCATATTATTACAGTCCCTGCTATAAGGACTAGGATTCTCTATAGTGAATACAGAGTGAATATTCCTCATTTATACCCTTCATATTATTACAGTCCCCGCTATAAGGACTAGGATTCTCTATAGTGTATACAGAGTGAATATTCCTCATTTATACCCTTCATATTATTACAGTCCCCGCTATAAGGACTGGGATTCTCTATAGTGTATACAGAGTGAATATTCCTCATTTATACCCTTCATATTATTACAGTCCCTGCTATAAGGACTAGATTCTCTATAGTGTATACAGAGTGAATATTCCTCATTTATACCCTTCTATTATTACGTCCCCGCTATGGACTAGGATTCTCTATGGTATACAGAGTGAATATTCCTCATTTATACCCTTCATATTTTACAGTCCCTCTATAAGGACTAGATTCTCTATAGTGTATACAGAGTGAATATTCCTCATTTATACCCTTCATTTATACAGTCCCCGCTATAAGGACTAGGTTCTCTATAGTGTATACAGATTGAATATTCCTCATTTATACCCTTCTTATTATTACGTCCCTGCTATAAGGACTAGGATTCTCTATAGTGTATACAGAGTGAATATTCCTCATTTATACCCTTCATATTTTTACAGTCCCTGCTATAAGGACTAGGATTCTCTATAGTGTATACAGAGTGAATATTCCTCATTTATACCCTTCATATTATTACAGTCCCCTGCTATAAGGACTAGGATTCTCTATAGTATACAAGTGATATCCTCATTTATACCCTTCATATTATTACAGTCCCTGCTATAAGGACTAGGATTCTCTATAGTATACAGAGTGAATATTCCTCATTTATACCTTCATATTATTACTGTCCCCGCTATAAGGACTAGGATTCTCTATAGTGTATACAGAGTGAATATTCCTCATTTATACCCTTCATATTATTACAGTCCCCGCTATAAGGACTAGGATTCTCTATAGTGAATACAGAGTGAATACCCTCATTCATACCCTTCAATTATTACAGTCCCTGCTTAAGGACTAGGATTCTCTATAGTGTATACAGAGTGAATATTCCTCATTTATCCCTTCATATTATTACAGTCCTGCTATAAGGACTAGGATTCTCTATAGTGTATACAGAGTGAATATCCCTCATTTATACCCTTCATATTATTACAGTCCCTGCTATAAGACTAGGATCTCTATAGTGATACAAGTGAATATTCCTCTTTTATACCCTTCATTTTTTACAGTCCCTCTATAAGGACTAGGATTCCTATAGTGTATACAGAGTGAATATTCCTCATTTATACCTTCATATTATTACAGTCCCTGCTATAAGGACTAGGATTCTCTATAGTGTATACAGAGTGAATATCCCTCATTTATACCTTCATATTATTACAGTCCCCGCTATAAGGACTAGGATTCTCTATAGTGTATACAGAGTGAATATTCCTCATTTATACCCTTCATATTATACAGTCCCTGCTATAAGGACTAGGATTCTCTATAGTGTATACAGAGTGAATATTCCTCATTTATACCCTTCATATTATTACATCCCTGCTATAAGGACTAGGATCTCTATAGTGTATACAGAGTGAATATTCCTCATTTATACCCTTCATATTATTACAGTCCCTGCTATAAGGACTAGGATTCTCTATAGTGTATAGAAAGTGAATATTCCTCATTTTACCCTTCATATTATTACAGTTCCCTGCTATAAGGACTAGATTCTCTATAGTATACAGATGATAAATCCCTCATTTATACCCTCATATTATTACGTCCCTGCTATAAACTAGGATTCTCTATAGGTATACAGAGTGAATATCCCTCATTTATACCTTCATTTATTACAGTCCCGCTATAAGGACTAGGATTCTCTATATTGTATACAGAGTGAATATTCCTCATTTATACCCTTCATATTATTACAGTCCCTGCTATAAGGACTAGGATTCTCTATAGTGTATACAGAGTGAATATTCCTCATTTATACCCTTCATATTATTACAGTCCCTGCTATAAGGACTGATTCTCTATAGTGTATACAGAGTGAATATCCCTCATTTATACCCTCCATATTATTACAGTCCCGCTATAGGACTAGGATCTCTATAGTGTATCAGAGTGAATATTCTCATTTACCCTTCATATTATTACAGTCCTGCTATAAGGACTAGGATTCTCTATAGTGTTTACAGAGTGAATATTCCTCATTTATACCCTTCATATTATTACAGTCCCCGCTATAAGGACTAGGATTCTCTATAGTGTATACAGAGTGAATATTCCTCATTTATACCCTTCATATTATTACAGTCCCGCTATAAGGACTAGGATTCTCTATAGGTATACAAGTGAATATTCCTCATTTATACCCTCATATTATTACATGCCCTGCTATAAGGACTAGGATTCTATAGTGTATACAGAGTGAATATTCCTCATTTATACCCTTCATATTTTACAGTCCCTGCTATAAGGACTAGGATTCTCTATAGTGTATACAAGTGAATATTCCTCATTTATAACCCTTCATATTATTACAGTCCCTGCTATAAGGACTAGGATTCTCTATGTGTATACAGAGTGAATATTCCTCATTTATACCCTTCATATTATTACAGTCCGCTATAAGGACTAGGATTCTCTATAGTGTATACAGAGTGAATATTCCTCATTTATACCCTTCATATTAACAGTCCCTCTATAAGGACTAGGATTCTCTATAGTGTATACAAGTGAATATTCCTCATTTAACCCTTCATATTATTACAGTCCCGCTATAAGGACTAGGATTCTCTATAGTGAATACAGAGTGAATATTCCTCTTTATACCCTTCATATTATTACAGTCCCTGCTATAAGGACTAGGATTCTCTATAGTGTATACAAGTGAATATTCCTCATTTATACCCTTCATATTATTACAGTCCCCTCTATAAGGACTAGGATTCTCTATAGTGATACAGAGTGAATATTCCTATTTATACCCTTCATATTATTACAGTCCCGCTATAGGACTAGGATTCTCTATAGTGAATACAGAGTGAATATCCTCATTTATACCCTTCATATTATTACAGTCCCGCTATAAGGACTAGGATTCTCTATATTGAATACAAGTGAAATTTCCTCATTTATACCCTTCATATTATTACAGTCCCTGCTATAAGGACTAGGATTCTCTATAGTGAATACAGAGTGAATATTCCTCATTTATACCCTTCATATTATTACAGTCCCTGCTATAAGGACTAGGATCTCTATAGTGAATACAGAGTGAATATTCCTCATTTATACCCTCATATTATTACAGTCCCTGCTATAAGGACTAGGATTCTCTTAGTGTATACAGAGTGAATATTCTCATTTATACCCTTCATATTATTACAGTCCCCGCTATAAGGACTAGGATTCTCTATAGTGAATACAGAGTGAATATTCCTCATTTATACCCTTCATATTATTACAGTCCCGCTATAAGGACTAGGATTCTCTATAGTGTATACAGAGTGAATATCCATTTATACCCTTCATATTATTACAGTCCCCCTATAAGGACTAGGATTCTCTATAGGTATACAGAGTGAATATCCTCTCATTTATACCCTTCATATTATACAGTCCCCGCTATAAGGACTAGGATTCTCTATAGGTATACAGAGTGAATATTCCTCATTTATACCCTTCATATATTTACAGTCCCCGCTATAAGGACTAGGATTCTCTATAGTGTATACGTGAATATCCTCATTTATACCCTTCATATATTACAGTCCCGCTAAGACTAGGATTCTCTATAGTGATACAAGTGAATATTCCTCATTTATACCCTTCATATTATTACAGTCCCTCTATAAGACTAGGATTCTCTATAGTGTATACAGAGTGAATATTCCTCATTTATACCCTTCATATTATTACAGTCCCGCTATAAGGACTAGGATTCTCTATAGTGTATACAGAGTGAATATTCCTCATTTATACCCTTCATATTATTACAGTCCCTGCTATAAGGACTAGGATTCTCTATAGTGTATACAGAGTGAATATTCCTCATTTACCCTTCATATTATTACAGTCCCTGCTATAGACTAGGATTCTCTATAGTGTATACAGAGTGAATATTCCTCATTTATACCCTTCATATTATTACAGTCCCTGCTATAAGGACTAGGATTCTCTATAGTGTATACAGAGTGAATATTCCTCATTTATACCCTTCATATTATTACAGTCCCTGCTAAAAGGACTAGGATTCTCTATATGTTATACAGAGTGAATATTCCTCATTTATACCCTTCATATTATTACAGTCCCTTCTATAAGGACTAGGATTCTCTATAGTGTATACAGAGTGAATATTCCTGATTTATACCCTTCATATTATTACAGTCCCTGCTATAAGGACTAGGATTCTCTATAGTGTATACAGAGTGAATATTCCTCATTTATACCCTTCATATTATTACAGTCCCCGCTATAAGACTAGGATTCTCTATAGTGTATACAGATGAATATTCCTCATTTATACCCTTCATTTATTACAGTCCCGCTATAAGGACTAGGATTCTCATAGTGTATACGAGTGAATATTCCTCATTTATACCTTCATATTATTACAGTCCCTGCTATAAGGACTAGGATTCTCTTATAGTGTAATACAGAGTGAATATTCCTCATTTATACCCTTCATATTATTACAGTCCCTGCTATAAGGACTAGGATTCTCTAATGTTACAGAGTAATATCCCATTTATACCCTTCATATTATTACAGTCCCTCGCTATAAGGACTGGGATTCTCTATAGTGTATACAGAGTGAATATTCCTCATTTTACCCTTCATATTATTACAGTCCCTGCTTAAGGACTAGGATTCTCTATAGTGTATACAGATTGAATATTCCTCATTTATACCCTTCATATATTACAGTCCCTGCTATAAGGACTAGGATTCTCTATAGTGAATACAGAGTGAATATTCCTCATTTTTACCCTTCATATTATTACAGTCCCCGCTATAAGACTAGGATTCTCTATAGTGTATAAAGTGAATATTCCTCATTTATACCCTTCATATTATTACAGTCCCGCTATAAGGACTAGGATTCTCTATAGTGTATAGAGTGAATATTCCTCATTTATACCCTTCATATATTACAGTCCCGCTATAAGGACTGGGATTCTCTATAGTGTATACAGAGTGAATATTCCTCATTTATACCCTTCATATTATTACAGTCCCTGCTATAAGGACTAGGATTCTCTATAGTGTATACAGAGTGAATATTCCTCATTTACCACCTCATATTATTACAGTCCCCGCTATAAGGACTGGGATTCTCTATAGTGTATACAGAGTGAATATTCCTCATTTATACCCTTCATTTTACAGTCCCTGCTATAAGGACTAGGATTCTCTATAGTGTATACAGAGTGAATATTCCTCATTTTACCCTTCATTTATTACAGTCCCCGCTATAAGGACTAGATTCTCTATAGTGTATACAGAGTGAATATTCCTCATTTATACCCTTCATATTATTACAGTCCCTGCTATAAGGACTAGGATTCTCTATAGTGTATACAGAGTGAATATTCCTCATTTATACCCTTCATATTTTACAGTCCCCTGCTATAGGACTAGGATTCTCTATAGTGTATACAGAGTGAATATTCCTATTTATACCCTCATATTATTACAGTCCGCTATAAGGACTGGATTCTCTATAGTAATACAGAGTGAAATTCCTCATTTATACCCTTCATATTATTACATCCCCGCTATAAGGACTAGGATTCTCTATAGTGTATACAAGTGAATATCCCTCATTTATACCCTTCTATATTACAGTCCCTGCTATAAGGACGAGATTCTCTATATGTGAATACAGAGTGAATATCCTCATTTATACCCTTCATATTATTACAGTCCCTGCTATAAGGACTAGGATTCTCTATAGTGTATACAGAGTGATATCCCTCATTTATACCCTTCGTATTATTACAGTCCCTGCTATAAGACTAGGATTCTCTATAGTGTATACAGAGTGAATATCCCTCATTTATACCCTTCATATTATTACAGTCCCGCTAAAGGCTAGGATTCTCTATAGGTATACAGAGTGAATATTCCTCATTTATACCCTTCATATTATTACAGTCCCTGCTATAAGGCTAGGATTCTCTATAGTGTATACAGAGTGAATATCCCTCATTTATACCTTCATATTATTACAGTCCTGCTATAAGGACTAGGATTCTCTATAGTGTATACAGATGAATATCCCTCATTTATACCTTCATATTATTACAGTCCCTGCTATAGGACTAGGATTCTCTTAGTGTATACAGAGTGAATATTCCTCATTTATACCCTTCATATTATTACAGTCCCTGCTATAAGGACTAGGATCTCTATAGTGTATACAGAGTGAATATTCCTCATTTATACCCTTCATATTATACAGTCCCTGCTATAAGGACTAGGATTCTCTATAGTGTATACAGACGAAAATAAAAAAAATAACCA
>JAACNH010000631.1:81738-104739 GCA_019447015.1 Hymenochirus boettgeri | reverse complement strand
AGCTATATGGAGGGGCTGTGTTGGATAGTGCTCTCTTATAGGATTAGGAGTGCCAGTTTTTGGAGGGCTTGTTGGATAGTGCCTTTATAGGATAGGGTGAGATATGGAGGGGGCTGTGTTGGATAGCGTTTTAGGATAGGGGTGAGATATATGGAGGGCTTGTTGGATAGTTGCTTATAGGATAGGGTGAGATGATATGGAGGGGCGTGTTGGATTAGTGCTTTATAGGTAGGGTGAGATATATGGAGGGCTGTAGTTGGATAGGGCGTGTATAGGATAAGGTGAGATATATGGAGGGGGCTTGGTGGTTGGATAGTGCTTATAGGATAGTGGATGGCCATATGGAGGGGCTGGTTGGATAGAGTTATAGGATAGGGTGGTATTGGAGGGTGTGTTGGATAGCGCTTAAGGATAGGGTGAGATATATGGAGGGGCTGTGTTGGGATAGCTTTATAGGATAGGGTGAGATATATGGAGGGCTGGTGGATAGTGCTTTATAGGATAGGGTGAGATATATGGAGGGTGCGTGTTTGGATAGTGCTTTATAGGATAGGGTGAGTGAGATTATATGGAGGGGCTGTGTTGGATTGGCTTGATTTTATGGATAGGGTGAGATATATGGAGGGCGGTCGTTGGATAGTGCGTCCACCAGGATAGTGTGAGATATATGGAGCGGCTGTGTTGGGAGTGCTTTATAGGATAGTGTGAGATATATGGAGGGCTCTGTGTGGATAGTGCTTTATAGGATAGGGTGAGATATATGAGGGACTGTGTTGGATAGTGCTTTATAGGATAGGGTGAGATATATGGAGGGCTTGGTTGGATAGTGCTTTATAGGATAGGGTGAGATATTATGGGGGCCTGTGTGGCTAGTGCTTATAGGATAGGGTGAGATATATGGAGGGCTGTGTTGGATGTGCATTTATAGGATAGGGTGAGTGAGATATATGGATAAAAAAGGGGCTGTGTTGGATAGTGCTTTATAGGATAGGGTGTGAGATATAGGAGGGCTTGTTCGGATAGTGCTTTATAGGATAAGGTGAGATATATGGAGGGGGCTGTGTGTTTGGATAGTGCTTATAGGATAGGAGTGGAGGTGTGAGATAGATGGAGGGACTTGTTGGATGAGTGCTTTTATAGGATAGGGTGAGATATATGGAGGGGTTTGTGTTGGATAGTGCTTTATAGGATATAGGGTGAGATATATGGAGGGGGACTGTGTTGGATAGGCTGATAGGAAGGGTGAGAGATAGGAGGGCTGTGTGTGGATAGTTTGTTTATAGGATAGGGGTGAGATATATGGGAGGGGCTTGTGTTGGATAGTGCTTTATAGGGATAGGGTGAGATATATGGAGGGCTCCCCCCCCCTGCTTGCTGGGCGTGTGTTGGATAGTGCTTTATAGGATAGGGTGCATATATATGGAGGGGTTGTGTTGGATAGTGCTTTATAGGATGGGTGAGACCTTTCTTGTTTTTTTTTATATGGAGGGGCTGGTGTGTTGGATGTGCTGCTTATAGGATAGGGTGCCGAGATTATGGGGGGGGTTGGATAGTGCTTTATAGGATAGGGTGGATATATGGAGGGGCTGTGTTGGATAGTGCTTTATAGGTAGGGTGAGATATATGGAGGGCGGGTGGATTAGTGCCTTTAGGCATGGGTTGGATTATAGGGCTGAGATAATGCAGGGCTGTGTTGGATAGTGCTTTTATAGGATAGGGTGAGATTATGGAGGGGCGTGTTTGGATAGTGCTTTATAAGGATAGGGTGAGATATATGGAGGGCTGTGTTGGATAGTGCTTTATAGGATAGGGTGAGATATATGGAGGGGCTTGTGTTGGATAGTGTGCTTATAGGATAGGTGAGGATATTGGTGCGGTTCCGGGGCTGTGTTGGATAGTGCTTTATCAGGATAGGGTCGAGATATAGGAGGGCGTGTGGATCCGTGCTTTAGTAGGTATAGGGTGTGAGTATTATGGGGGGACTGTGGTTTGGATAGTGCTTTATAGGATAGGGGAGATATACGACGGGCGGTTTGTGGATAGTGCTTTATAGGATAGGGGAGCTTATGGAGGGGCTGTTGTGGGATAGTGCTTTATAGGATAGGGTAAGATATATGGAGGGGCGTGTTGTGTTGGATAGTGCTTGTATAGGGATAGGGTGAGATATATGGAGGGAGGCTGGTGTAGGATACGTGCTTTATAGGATAGGGTGGGATATATGGCAGGGATGGCTGTGGTAGGACTAGTGCTTATAGGATAGGGTGAATATGACGGAGGCGCGCTGTGGATAGTGCTTTATCGGATAGGGTAGGATATATGGAGGGCTGTGGTGGATAGGGCTTTTGAAGGATAGGTGTGTAGATATATGGAGGGGCTGGTTGGAAGTGGTTATAGGATAGGGGAATTGGAGGGGATGTGTAGGATAGTTGCTTTATAGAGACTAGGCGGTGAGATATAGGGAGGGGCGCTGTGTGGATAGTGCTTTATAGGATAGGGTGAGAGATATGGAGGGCTGTGTGTTGGTGTGCTTAAGCGATGGGGATTACGATATATGGAGGGGCCTGTGCTGGATAGCGCTTTATAGGATAGGGTGAGATATATGGGGGGGCTGTGTTGGATAGTGCTTTATAGGATAGGGTGAGTATATGGAGGGGCTGTGTTGGAAGGGCTTATATAGGTAGGGTGAGATATATGGGGGGGCTGTGTTGGACTAGCGCTTTATAGGATAGGGTGAGATTATGGAGGGCTGGTGTGTTGGATAGTGCTTTATAGGATAGGGTGAGATATATGGAGGGGTGTCGTTGGATAGTGCTTTATTATGATAATAGGGTGAGATATAGGAGGGGTGAGTTGGATAGTGTTGATCTCTTTATAGGATAGGGTGGATATATGGACCGGGGCTGTGTTGGTGGATAGTGCTTTATAGGATAGGGTGCGATATTATGGAGGGGCTTGTGTTGCGATAGTGCTTTATAGGATAGGGGTGACAGATATAGGAGGGGCTGTGTTGGATAGTGCTTATAGGATAGGGTGAGATATCTGGAGGGCTGTGTTGGATGTGCTTTTAGGATAGGGTGAGTAGATATATGGAGGGGCAGGGGCTGTGTTGGATAGTGCTTTTATAGGATAGGGTGAGATATATGGAGGGGTGGTTGGATATGATTTAGGATAGGGTGAGATATGGAGGGGCTGTGGGATTAGTGCTTTATAGGATAGGCGTGAGCTTGGATATATGGAGGGCATGGTTTGGATAGTGCTGATAGGAGGGTAGGGTGAGATATATGGAGGGCTGTGTGGATAGTATGTTTCTAGGATATGGTGAGATATATGGAGGGCCTTGTGTTGGATAGTGCTTTAAGGATAGGGTGAGAATATAGAGGGGCTGTGTTGGATAGGATAGCGCTTTATAGTTGATGATAGGGTAGGAGATATAGGGAGGGGTACGTGTTTTGGATAGTGTCTTAGTCAGGATTGGAGGGTGAGATATATGGAGGGCTGTGTTGGATAGTGCTTTATAGGATAGGGTGAAGATATATGGAGGGGCTGTGTTGGATAGTGCTGTAGGACTAGGGTGAGATATATGGAGGGGCTGTGTAGGATAGTGCTTTATAGGATAGAGGATAAGCAGTTGAACTGGATCTTGGATAGGGGCAGACCTAGTATGGAGGGACTGACAGGTGGAGAGGCATTAGAGAAGCGAGGAAGAAATGAATGAGCTGAGGCAGCCAGAGTGGAGAATAAGTTGAAGGCGGGTGCAGGTGGTTTGTTTGGTAAAACACCGGAGTGTGTGTGCAGGGGACTAGCCGGGATATAGGATTAGCTCGGATGGATAGGATTTTGTAGATTCATTAGAGGAGGTAAGGGTGGAGCGGGGAGATGTTTTTTGAGTGGAGCGACAGGGTTGGCAAGCGACTTACATCATGAGGTTTAAGGAAAGATCGGAATCTAATGTTATTCCCAGGCAGTGGACATGAGGATGATGGGGATATAGTGGAGTGTTAACTATACTAGAAGACTAGGGAGGAAACAGAATGTGAGGGTGGGAAAAGGACAAGTCAGCTTTGTTCCATGTTTAGTTGAGGAAGCGGGTCCTGGGGGACATGAGGCAGGATGCGAATAACGGCGTGGGGGACCTGGGATGTCAGTTAGGGGGAGACTGATGGAGAGATGGAATTTTGGTATCAGGTGATACTGGAACCCAAATGCAAATAATGGGTTGTCCATAAGGCCTAGGTGTAGATGGAGAAAAAAGAAGAAAAGATGACGGACGAGCCAGTAGTACTGAGCTGGCGGGACCCCAGGGGATCGAGGGCAGCGGGGCTGGAGCCCCGCCGGTGTGGAGGTTAATTTCAGAGGGGGGGAAAACACTAAGCGTCTCCTACAGAAGAGATGAGAATATAGCCAAGAAAGTGCCGTGTCCCTGGAGTACCTTAAGGAGGCCGGGATTATGGAGCGAATAGAGGGTGGTGCGACAGTATCAAGGGCAGAGGGACAGATCCCAGAGAATGGTAAAGAGAGTGACCTTAGACTTAGCAGTCAGATAATTGGTCACTCTTTAGTGAGGCGTGCAAGTTCTGTTTGGACGTGGTAGGGCGGAGGAAGCCTGACTGGGAGGACGGTTGAGTCAGAGAGACGTCAGCAGCAGTGATCTGGACCAGCGTCACCATAAACATGTCTTCAGTGTTTGGACGCAAATGGGAAGAAGGAGAAGCGGTTATGCATGTTAGGTCGTCATCAGATAACACAGACTTGCTCAAGGCCCCCTTCTAAGTCATTTAACAGATTAAACAAGAAGCTCACGCCGAGTAGCACAGAACACGGACACAAGGAGGGGGGCCCCCCCACTTAGAAAACTCAGCACTAGATGTAGCTCCTTTACAGCACTCTCATCAACATGCTAACCATCTACAGCACTGTTTGGATCCAATAACCAGTTTCTATCTGACCCAATGTTTTGTTCTGGCCCAACAGTCATGCAGTTTATCATAGTCGCCTGTTGTGGACAGATATCAAAGCTTAGCCAAAATCCAGCCTTACACCACACACGGCTGTGCCTGAATCGTACTTTTACTCACTTCTTCATAAAACCAATTAATTTGTCTGGCATGATATACGTCCATAAATCCAGTGCGACTACTACTTATAAGATGATCTTGGAGCAAAAGTCAAGGATATGATCTCCTGTAACAAAGGTCCAGCACCTTCCTTACCCATTCTGTTAGGCTACAGGTCCATAGTACCCTACAGGCTGGGCAGACGACTAGACTCTTTTTTGAATATTGGCTATACATTGGTTTTTCCCAGTCCTCCAGCGGCACATCCCAGACCAACAGGAAACTGAAAAAGGATGAGAAAATGTGTATTGAACTGCCAAGCATCTAAACCAGGATCATATTCATTGCGCTTTGGGCACGTTCAAGGCTTTATGCAATATCTAAGTATATCTAATCATGCGTGGTATCCAACTCTTATCCTTCCGTCAGAGTAAGAACTCCAAATTTTGCTCATTTATACCCATCTACCGCTTATTACCAGTCCCCCGTATAAGGATAGGATTCTACTATAGTGTATACAGAGTATGAACTATCCTCAATTTATACCCTTCATATATTACAGTCCACTGGCTATAAGGACTAGGGAGTTCTTACTAGGGTATACACGACCTGAATATCCTCATTTATACCCTTCATATATATACAGCCCTGCTATAAGGACTAGGAACCATTCTCTACATGTGATACAGTAATCTTCCTCAGTTATTCACCCTTCAATATTTATGAATCCCTGCCTAAAGGGACTAGGATTCTCTATAGTGTATCAGAGTGATATTCTATTATACCCTTCATATTATACAGTCCCTGCTTAAGGACTAGGATTCCTATAGTGATCACAGAGTGATATTCTACTTAACCCTGTAATGTTATAGTATCCCTGCTAAGGACTAGGATTCTCTATAGGTATACACGAGTGAAATTCCTCATATATTACCTTCAATTTATTACAGTCCCTGCTATAAGGACTATGATTCTCTAAGTGATACAGAGTGAATATTCCTCATTTATAACCTTCATATTATTACAGTCCCCGCTATAAGGACTAGGATTCTATATAGTGCAAATACAGAGTGAAATCCCTCATTTATACCCTTCATATATTACATCCCGCTCTGGGACTAGGATTCTCATACGTATACGAGTGTTTTCCTCATTATTACCCTATTTTACGTCCCGCTTATAGGCTAGGTTCTCTAAGTGATATACGAGTGAATATTCCTCATTTTAACCCTCATATTATTACAGTCCCGCTATAAGGACTAGGATTCTCTATACGTGTATACAGAGTGGAATATTACTCATTTATACCCTTCCTATATTACAGTCTGCTATAAGGACTAGGTTCTTCTAGGTATACAGAGTGATATTACTCATTTATACCCTTCAATATTGACAGTCCCTGCTATAAGGACTAGGTTCTCTATAGTGATACAGAGTGATATTCCTCATTATTACCCTTCATATATACAGTTTCCCGCTATAAGGAATAGGATTTCTATAGTGTATACAGAGTGAAATTCCTCATTTATACATTCATTATTTACAGTCCTGCATAAGGATAGGATTATCTCATAGTGTTACCGAGTGGAATATTCCTATTTATATCTTCACTATTATTACAGTCCCTGCTATAAGGACTAGGATTCTCGTCTATAGTGAATATACAGAGTGAATATTCCTGATTTATATAACCCTTCATATTATTACAGTCCCGCTATAAGGACTAGGATTCTCTATAGTGATACAGAGTGAATAACCCTCATTTGAACCCTTCATTTATTACAGTCCCCTTGCTATAGGACTAGGATCTCTTATAGTGTATTCGAGGGAATATTCCTCCTTTATACCCTTCTATATTACCGTCCCCGTATAAGGACTAGGTTCTCTATAGTGTATACAGAGTGAATATTCCTCCCATTTATAACCCTTCAATTATTACAGTCCCGCTATAGGACTAGGATTCTATGTGTAACGAGTGAAATTCCTCTTATACCCTTAAATCTATTACGTCCCCACTTAAGGACGAGATTCTCTATGCTGTATACAGAGTGAATATTCCTCATTATACCCTTCATATTATACAGTCCCCGCTATAAGGAATAGGATTCTCTATAGTGTACCAGAGTGAATATCCTCATTTATACCCTTCATATTTACAGACTCCGCTATAAGGACTAGGATTCTCTATAGTGTTACAGAGTGAATTCCTCATTTATACCTTCATATTATTAAAGTCCCGCTATAAGGACTAGGATTCTCTATAGGTTTACAGGTGAATATCCATCCCATTTACCCCTGTCATATTATTAACAGTCACGCTAAAGGACTAGGATTCTCTATACGTGAATACAGAGTGAATATTCCTCATTTATACCATTCATATTATTACAGTCCCGCTATAAGGACTAGGATTTCTATAGTGAATATCAGAGTGAATATCCTCATTTATACCTTCAAATTATAAGTCCCGCCTGCTATAAGGACTAGGATTCTTATAGTGTTATACCGAGTGAATTATCCTCATTTATACCCTTCATATTATTACCGTCCCGCTATAAGGACTAGGATCTCTCTATAGTGATACAGAGTGAATATCCTCATTTATACCCTTCATAGTTTACAGTCCGCTGATAAGGACTAGGATTCTCTATAGGATACAGAGTGATATATCCTCATTTATAACTTCATATTAACAGTCCCTGCTATAAGGACTAGGATTCCCTATATGATATCAGAGTGAAACCTCATTTTAACCCTTATCTTATACAGTCCCCGCTATAAGACTAGATTTCTATAGTAGTAACAGAGTGACTATCCTCATTTATACCCTTATATTACGTCCCCGCTATAAGGACTAGGATTCTCTTAGTGTATACCAGTGAATTCCTCATTTATACCCTTCATATTATTACAGTCCCCGCTATAAGGACTAGGATTCTCTATAGTGTATACAGACGAGTGAATTTCCTCATTGATACCCTTCATATATTACAGTCCCTGCTATAAGGACTAGGATTCTCTACGTGAATACAGAGTGAATATCCTCATTTTAACCCTTCATATATTACAGTCCCTGCTATAAGGACTAGGATTCTCTATAGTGTATACAGAGTGAATTATTCATCCATTTATACCCTTCTATTATACAGTTCCCCTCGCTATAAGGACTAGGATTCTATTAGTGGATACAGAGTGAATCATCCGAATAGTACATTTAATCTTATTTATTAAGGCCCCATATAAGGACTAGGATTCTCTATAGGTAACAGAGTGAATATTCCCTCATTTACTCTTCACCAATATTATTACAGTCCTGCTATAAGGAATTAGGTTCTCTATAGTGATACAGAGTGAATATTCCTCATTTTACCCTTATAATTATTACAGTCCCCACTATAAGGAAGGATCTTTCCTATCGTATACAGTGTGAATATTCCTCATGTTATACCTTAATATTCCGAATTAAGTCCCCTGCTATAAGAGACTAGGTGCTCTATAGGTTATACAGAGTGAATCATCCATTCTATACCCTTATATTATTACAGTCCCCGGATATAGGACTAGGATTCTCTATAGCGTATACAGAGTGAAATCCCTATTTATACCCTTATATTATTACAGTCCCTGCTTATAAGGACTAGGATTCTCTATAGGATACAGAGTGAATATTCCTATTTATATCCTTCATATATTACGTCCCGCTATAAGGACTAGGATTCTCTAGTGAATTTACAGAGTGAATATTCCTCATTTATACCCTTCATATTATTACAGTCCTGCTATAAGGACTAGGATTTCTATAGTGATACCGAGTGATATTCCTCATTTATACCCTTTTATATTATTACAGTCCTGCTATAAGGACTAGGATTCTCTATAGTGTACAAGAGTGAATATTCCTCATTATTACCCTATATATTACAGTCTGCGCATAAGGACTAGGATTCTTCTATAGTGTTACAGAGTGAATATTCTCATTTAACCCTTATATTATTACAGTCCCCGCTATAAGGATAGGATCTCTATAGTGTATACAGAGTGAATATTCCTCATTATACCCTTCATTATTATACAGTCCCGCTATAAGGACTAGGATTCGCTATAGGAATACGAGTGATATCCTCATTATACCATTCATATACTGTACAGTCCCCGCTATAGGACTAGGATTCTTATAGTGTATCAGAGGAATATTCTCATTTATACCCTTATATTATTACAGTCCCCGCTATAAGGACTGGATCTCTATGTGTAACAGAGTGATATTACCCTTGATACCTATATTAGTACAGCCGCTATAAGGACTAGGATTTTTCTCTATAGTGATACAGATGAATATTCCTCATTTATTACCCCTTCTTTATTACAGTCCCTGCTATAAGGACTAGGATTCTCTATAGTGTATACAGAGTGAATATTCCTCATTTTACCCTTATATATTACAGTCCCCTATAAGGATAGGATATCTATGTGTATACAGAGTGAATATTCCTCATTTATATCCTTCATATTATTCAGTCCCGCTATAGGACTAGGTTCTCTATAGTCGTATACCAGATGAATATTCCTCATTTATCCTTCATATTATTTACAGTCCCCGTATAACGAAAGGATTCTCTATACTGTATACAGAGTGAATATCCCTCATTTATAACCTTCATATTAACAGTCCCCGCATATAGGAATAGGATTCTCTATAGTGAATACAGAGGCAATATTCAATATTTATACCCTTCATATTATGACAGTCCGCGTAAGGGATAGGATTCTCTATGTGATACAGAGTGAATATCTCCATTTATACCATTCATATTATTACACGCCCTCTATAGGACTAGGATTCTCTATGTATCAGAGAAAATATCCCTCATTTACCCTTCATATTATTACAGTCCCGCTATAAGGACTAGGATCTTCTATAGGTATACAGAGTGAATTATCATTTTACCTTCAATTATTACAGTCCCGCTATAAGGACTAGGATTTCTATGGTGATACAGAGTGATATTCCTCATTATACCCTTCATATTATTACAGTCCCTGCTATTAAGGACTAGGATTCTCTATAGGTAAACAGATGTAATATTCCTCATTTATACCCCTCTATATTTATACGCCCTGCTATAAGGACTAGGATTCTCTATAGGTATACATGAGTGAATATCCTCATTATACCCTTCAGATTATTACCGTCCCTGCTATAAGGACTAGGATTCTCTATAGTGGATACAGAGTGAAATTCCTCATTTATACCCTTTATATTATTACAGTCCCACGCTATAAGGCTAGGAATACTTATAGTGGTAATACAGAGGAATATCCCTCATTTATAACCCTCATATTATTACAGTCCCTGCTATAAGGATGGCACTCAGGACTCTCTATAGTGAATACAGAGTGAATATTCCTCATTTATACCCTTCATATTATTACAGTCCCTGCTATAAGGACTAGGATTCTCTACAGTGAATACAGAGTGAATATTCCTCATTTATACCCTTTATATTATTACAGTCCCCGCTATAAGGACTAGGATTTTCTAAAGTGAATATCAAGGGGGGAAATGGTTTAGTACATTAGTCTCCTCTGCATCCTCTATAACCTTCTCAGCCCCATTATTTAATGGTTCCATATTCTCTGTCCTCATCTTTTTACTATTGATATATTTAAAAACCACTTTGGGGTTGGACTTGCTTTGTTCTGCTATCTGTATTTTATTTTCTATTTTAGTTAGTTTAATTGCTTTCTTGCACTCCTTATTACAGCTTTTATACTCCCTGTAAGCCTGTTCTGTTCCCTCCAATTTCAAAATTTAAAAAATCCCCTTTCTTTATTTCCATTTCCCTTTTTACTTGGGCATTAAGCCAGGCAGGAGAGGACCTAATTTTTTAAGTTCTTACAGTTTACACTAACAGGGCTTTGTACGGAGAGCCGTTATCGGCTTTTTCCGTCTTAAAGTCATGTTAACCCATGACGGCGATTGAGAACACCCCTGGAACTTAGGCAGGTAAGTAATCTGCTATTATTTTTTTACAAAAGGACAATGTGGTTTGGTCTAGGAGGGGGAGACTACACTACAGCAAAAGGGTTTAACAGAGACTTTAAAACAAGTGCAATGGATCTGGAGGGAGAGAAGGGAGAATCGGCTCCACAGCGCATGACTGAATACCTCAGGGAGGTAAGAGAAGAGGCAGAAACCTTTACGCAGGAAGAAAGGCTCCTGCTCTTTACTTTCCTGGACTTTGTACAAGCACTGCAGAGGAACCATAAGGAGCTGAGGAGTAAGGGAAGGATCTATTAACACTACACAGTGGGGACAGCATGGGGTTACATTTTTGGGGGGTGGACATGCCCTTTAACTATTAAATATTGATACACTCTGTAAGAAAATATTGTAAAATTACAATGAATTTTTCCAAAATATCCTTTTTTTTTTCAGTGAAATGCTGCATAATTTAAAGGAGTCCTTCCATAAAATAATTGGTTAGCTTCCTATGAGAGGCGCGGTTTCGCTCAGGTATCGGTTTTCTAGCAGTTACCAGACGTTTTCTGAGCGGTCACGATCGATGAAAGCTTCGTGTTGGGTTTTCTGCCACTAAACATCTGGATTCGCTGCGAAACTGCTAAAATAACAATCGTATGAATGTAGCCTCATCGTGAAAACCTTTCGCCTTCGCTCCCCGGATTAAAAAAAAAGACGACAGGAAATAAATAAGAATTGGAAATTAACAATCGTAAATAACAAGAATCCTGGCAGCAGAGACATCTGATCAATTCACAAATTAAACCACATGACAAAATCAGTACAATTCTGCTGTACCAATAAAAGTGATTACAAATTAACATTATCTGTCCTACTTCTATGGTTCTATCTGTGTATGGAAAATGTATGCCAATAATGGACAATCTGCAAATCTATGTGTGATTGTTAATCACCTAATAATGAATTTGAAGTGGTTATATTTAACTGGCAGAAGTTATAAAGCAACCACAACAACTTTATGTGACTTTTTAACTTAGATAATTTTGTAAAAAGGTTAAAGCAACTATTGAGATGCCACAATTGTTTTATAACACTGCAAACTGATTGCACCCCGATAAAGGAAGCAGCTTTCTGTGCTGTCATCCAGTTTGGTGTTTAAACAATTTTATCAAAATTCTTTGAACACCAAACTGGATGAGAGCACAGAAAGCTGCTTCCTTTATCGGGGTGCAATCAGTTTGGTGTTCAAAGAATTTTGATAAAATTGTTTAGTTTAGATATTGATATACCATGAAGTATATAACTATATATGAAATAGCCCCTTTTCAATCATAGTCTAATCCCCGAAACACAAAGAAAAATATCAAAGGGCCATAGAGATACCGCGACTTTAACGATTCGATTTAATGATCGTAAATTTACGATACCGATCGTAAGTCTACAATAACGAAATCGTAGATTTAAGATTCCCATAGAATACCATTACGGTAGTTTACTATTGCACGGTATTCTACGATTGAACGTTCGGCCGTAAATGTACGACCGCTGGTTTATAAATATGGCCCAAAGTGAGAAAAAAAATCCAGACACCAATGTATGAGGTCAATTTATTTTATATCTAATAACACTAACCCCCATTTCTACCCTGTCTCAGAGCTGACCTAGAGGAAGGCAAAAAAAATCTGAATGCTACAGAACTTGGACCATTTCTATTTAATTACCCATAACCTATAACCCAATTCTCGTATTTTACCCTGTAAAAGATTTGATCCAGAGGAAGGCAAAAAAACACATCAGGATCAATTTGCTCCAGAAGCGGAAAACAAAATCCTTCCTGACTCCATGAGACAGTCGGATAAAATGAACTTGGATGAACTTGGAGCATTAAAACTAATCTTTATTAAATGTTGACAGCTATGGTAAATGGTGCCACGTACGATTATGGTCTAGTAAATCTGTTCTACACCTGATCATTCACCAGGGGCCACAACGTTATTGTACATGTGTACGCAGCTTCAGGCAATCCGAAAAATGTCTGAATGAACTTGGAACATGGAATTATGTGTAGAAATTGAATACAGCTATAGCTATGAAGGTTTAATAAAGACTCCCCAACCCTACCCAACCTTATACCCTTTATATTATTACAGTCCCCGCTATAAGGACTAGGATTCTCTATAGTGTATACAGAGTGAATATTCCTCATTTATACCCTTCATATTATTACAGTCCCCGCTATAAGGACTAGGAGTCTCTATAGTGTATACAGAGTGAATATTCCTCATTTATACCCTTCATATTATTACAGTCCCCGCTATAAGGACTAGGATTCTCTAGTGATACAGAGTGAATATTCCTCATTTATACCCTTCATATTATTACAGTCCCCGCTATAAGACTAGGATTCTCTATAGTGTATACAGAGTAATATTCCTCATTTATACCCTTCATATTATTACAGTCCCCTATAAGACTAGGATTCTCTATAGTGAATACAGAGTGAATATTCCTCATTTAATACCCTTCATATTATTACAGTCCCCGCTATAAGGACTAGGATTCTCTATAGTGTATACAGAGTGAATATTCCTCATTTATACCCTTCATATTATTACAGTCCCGCTATAAGGACTAGGATTCTCTATAGTGTATACAGAGTGAATATTCCTCATTTATATCCTTCATATTATTACAGTCCCTGCTATAAGACTAGGATTCTCTATAGTGATACAGAGTGAATATTCCTCATTTATACCCTTCATATTATTAACAGGTCCCTGCTATAAGGACTAGGATTCTCTATAGTGTATACAGAGTGAATATTCCTCATTTATACCCTTCACATTATTACAGTCCCTGCTATAAGGACTAGGATTCTCTATAGTGAATACAGAGTGAATATTCCTCATTTATACCCTTCATATTATTACAGTCCCCGATATAAGGACTAGGATTCTCTATAGTGAATACAGAGTGAATATCCCTCATTTATACCTTCATATTATTACAGTCCCTGCTATAAGGACTAGGATTCTCTATAGTGAATACCGAGGTGGGGGAAATGGTTTAGCAAATTAGTCTTTTTGGCATCCTCAATAATCATCTTAGCCCCACAACAATCTCAGCTTCTGAATATCTTACATCTAGGTAATATGCATTTCACAAGTGTCTTTGTTAAAAAAATAGATTTTTGTGTTGTGTTAATTAGCAGCTATCAGTGCAGATGGTACCTCTGTAGGTCTCACAACTGAAGAGGAGAGACAGTGTAAGCAGGGAATGTTAACCTCTGCACGGCTTGACTCCTGATACACTGCAGAAATTATAGCAAGACTTTTTAATGACTCCGAAGAACTAAAAATGTTATAGTAAATTAGTCTGTGATCCTGTAGTGACTCGCTACAGTGCTCCCTGGTAAAACATTACAGATATACAATGGTAATTCAGAAGACCTAAACACAAACCCTTATAGATCATCCCGACCTTTTAATGACCCAATCATATGAATCCAATGGTTAACCACTTACTATTTTTAGTAATTGCCATCGAGATCACTGTTTATATATATATATATAAATATAGAGATATGCTGCACAAACCTTTATTCAAAAATACTTTCAGGTGCGTTGCAACGGAGGACCGGCAATTTATACATTACACAAAAGACTCCAGCACTCAACTACACATACAATTATACATGAATGGGGTAAAGGAATTAGACTTGTATGCAAGCAATGAAGGGTGATCAGCTGCACTGTAGTTCAAATGGATACCTTTAGTTACATTGTACAAACATGCGTTGCGCATCAGCTGCATGTTTGGGCCATGAAAAGGGAGTTATTAACCTGAAAGAAAGTAAGTTTCTGTGTATCGATAATCTAGTAATACCCACATTGTATATCATTCCAAAGGTTCATAAGAATAAACAACACTGAAAGATTAAGTAGATATATAGATCATACATTAAAGGGGAACTGTGGTCCAAAAATTACTTTAGGTAAATTGATAAGAATTGCTCTCTTGAGAATTTTTGCAATTTATTTTCATTGTTTATTTTCCATAGTCTTGAAGATATTTACATTTTTGTGTGTGATATGGCAGCAGCATTACCAGGTCCCCTGCACTTCCTGCTCTAAAACTGTCAGTCAATCTGCCCTGTGTCTCCTCCTCCCCTTTGCAGTTCCCCCGGTCCCTCGCACTCATTGCCCATTCTCTTACAGCCTCATGTGGCCCCGCCCACTCGCGGATGCGTAAGCCCTGCCCACTCGCAGGTGCCTAATCCCCGCCCACCCACGGGCGCCTAAGCCCCGCCCACTCGCGGGTGACATGGGCCACTCAGACCCCGGAAAAGGCTGTTTTCACACAGTGAAAGAGAAGGGCTGTCAGGACTTCACACAGCAGAGAGGAGGAAGGACTTTCTCACTCCCTCACACACTGAGGGAGTCTGAGGCTGTGCTCGCCGGTGGCACTATGCAGGAGAAGCCTCAGGAATGTCACAAGTCAGCCTCTCACCCATTAACTTTCTGGTCAGTCATTTCTGTATATCTTGGGCTGTGGAGCAGGTAGAGAGGTGGTTGATGGCTCGTGTATGGAGACCACAGTTCCCATTTAAGACCATTTTTGTATACACTCCCCTCGAATTTTCAAGACACAAAAGATGTGCTGAAAAAACTTGATGGATTGACAGTGAATGATGATGTAATTTTGGCCACTATGGATGTTGAGGGTCTGTATTCCTCCATTCCTCATGATTTGGGCATGGAGGCGTGCAGATCCTACCTTACGTCCAGGGGTGAGGGGTTTATTAAACAGACTGAATTCACTATGAAATTATTGCAATTTCTATTGAATAATAACCTTTTCTTGCTTAATAGTTCTTTCTCCAGGTGATGGGCACTGCAATGGGTGCAACCTGCGCTCCTACGTATATGTGTGCCTCCCCCTGGGGGAAGATGGGAACAATTGGATGTTAATGATGTCCTTAATTAGGGAGAGTGGACTGAGTCTCTCCTTCTCTGGATAAGATATGTCGATAACGTGTTATTGATCTGGTATTCGTCAAGTGATAGTTTAATTGACTTTGTAAATAGGCTCGAATCGTAATGACAAGAATATTATGTTAACTCTGGAGTGGAGTAAGGAAAGAGTGAGCTTTCTAGATCTATTAATCGCCATTGAGGATGGTAAAATAGTGACAACAGGCTTTAGGAAAAAAACAGCATCCAACACACTTCTGAGGACTTAAAACAAAGCATTCCTATAGAACACTTTTTAAGAATAAAAAGAAAAAATACTGAAGAATCTAATTTTCTCCACCAATCCCAAGAAGTAATGATGAGATTTAAAGAATGAGGATACCCTAATAAATGTATAGCAAGAGGGTTTGAAAAGGCAGGAAACAAAACCACAGACAAAATGCTTTATGGGTGTTATAGCAGAGAGAAAAATATCTGTAATGGTGATGGTAGTATTAGGTTTATAACAGGAAATAATGAAGATTGAGAGGACGTAATGAGTATACTTCAAAGACATTGGCACTTGCTTAGTATTGATAGGATGTTATATCCGAAAATAGGAAAATACACAAAAATGGTGACAAAAAAAGCAAAAAGTCTGAGAGATGTACTATGTAGAAGCTTCTATGAAACCCCTCAAGAAGACGCTAGAAACTGGCTAGGGGTAAATAAACAAAATAACAGGAAATAAGAAATGCGGGATTTGCTTTATATGCAAGTGGATGAATGAAACAAAGAGAGATCATGATGAAAAAAGGTAAAAAGTGGACAAAAAATGAGCTTAATAACATGTAAGACCTCCAAAGTTGTCTATGCTATGAAATGTAGATGTGGTATGAAATATGTAGGGATAACCACGAGACATTTTTAGGAACATTTAAGAGCATGCTATAATAAGGATGCAAAGAGAAGTGCGGTGGTCCAGCATATGATGGAAAACCATGGAGGTACCATGGGTGGTTTACATTATTATGGTTTGACAAAAGTCATTTTGGGACAGAGAGGGGGCGATGTTCAAAAAAGATTCTGGCATAAAGAGCTAGAATGGATTTATAAGTTGGATACACGTCATCCAGAAGGGATGAATATGGAGATACAATT
The DNA here is from genome assembly GCA_019447015.1 of Hymenochirus boettgeri. Classification (NCBI taxonomy): domain Eukaryota; kingdom Metazoa; phylum Chordata; class Amphibia; order Anura; family Pipidae; genus Hymenochirus; species Hymenochirus boettgeri. The sequence goes on along the minus strand of JAACNH010000631.1, from coordinate 87,589 downwards.
TCATGCTCCATGTAAGAATTGCCCTTTATAAGTTATCAAGTAACTGAGGTAAGGATAATATAAGCCATGCTGCAATAGATGTAATGATATACATGCATATTCGAATGTATGTATGTGTAACAGTCGCCCCTTTAAGAATAAGGTTATTTGGGAACTGGATAAGAAGGGGGAGGAGCCCTGAAGAAGCCCGGGGTCTCCAGATAAAACGCTGAGTGAGCTGTAATAGTTTGGCGGTTTCAAGCTACAGTGATGGAATCCGGCAAATCCATACGGATTGTAGCAGTGTACTAGCGGTGTACTGGAATGGATCTGATTAAGTCCATTGTGGTGAAATAGATGAGTTAGCTGTCGTGCATGAAGTTGGTTGTGAGTATGTTACGGCTATCAGAGATAGCGTTCAAACTTTTGATATATACCATCTAAGTGATGATGTTTATGACTGTATAAAGTGATTTTGGATTGTCTTTTGCAAAAGATTTAAGCCACCTGCAGCTCAGATGCTGTATTCGTTTTACAAGTATTTTGCAACCTCTTAATTCCATCATTGTAAGTTACTGGGCACTGGACAGTAACATCTAACCTAAGAGGAACTTGATGACGCCTCAGAACTTGCTTTTGGGATTAGGGACAGTTTATTATATACATCGGTAAAGGGTATCATGATATAAGAACTTTGGTTTAACAAGCTATCATATTCACTGGGATTATAATATGTTGTTGGACTGCCCACTATAGAGATGTCTGAACGTCCGAAAGTCCTCGAAAATACAAGAAATCCTCGTAATTTCGAAAATTTTAGAAAAATACGTTATTTTCAAAATACAAGAAATCCTCGTAATTTCGAAAATTTTCGAAAATACGTATTTCCGAAAATACGGGAAATCCTCGGAATTTTGAAATTTTTCGAAAATACGAGAAATCCGCGGTTCGGAAGTTCGGAAGGCGGAAAATATGGAAAAATCTGCCGTTCGCGAACAGGATAAATCCACGGCGGATCCGGGTTCGGATCCGCGAACCGGCCATCACTCCCGGGTTTTTTATGTGTTTGGGGTGTTTTGATATATATGGGGGTTAGTGTGCATATAGGTACATATTAGATGTGATGTCATATATGTAGAATTTGCTGCATTATATATATATATGACCAGTGATTTTGATGGCAAGTAGTAAATATAGTAAACAGAAGTGGTTAACCATTGGATTCATTTGATTCGGTCTTTAAAACGTTGCTCTTCAGAACAACCATTGTATACGGATACAGACATTGTGCTGGCCTTGTTTGAAAGGTAATAGATATAATTGTTGATGGAGGAAATTAGTATTCTGGTCAGAATCGCCCCTTTTATCTGCAAATAAGGAACGGAGACTTCTGGGTTATTTCCATTTAGCTAAATACAAAACCAGAGAGCCAGCCACTGACCGGTAAAAAACGTTTAATAGGTATAGCTTTCTTAAGAGTTAACATGGAAACATGGAAATTACCCAGAAGTATTTGTTCCTTATTTGCTTTATAGCCTTATACTCTTATTAGTGATGCCCCTTTCATCTACGGCAACCAATCAGGTTTTTGCATTTTTCCTGCCAGTCTAGTGCAGTCAGATAATGTGATTGGTTGCTTCAGATTAAACTTTTGCATGCATTATCCCCATTGAAGCATGAACAGGTAGGCCCATACAAAGTCTTAGGGGCATATTTATCAAGGTTCTATTTCACTATTTACTATTCTAAAACTATTTTCACCTTTTTCTCCCCTCCAGACCTTAGTCTGATTTTATGAAGAACTGAATTTTTAGCATCGGCAAAATGTAGTTAAAATGTGTAAAAAAGTGACACATGAAACCAAAATAGTTCCTATTACCAGATCAGGGTTTTGTGAATGAAACACTTATCTTCTAATATAATAGAGTTGGAACCTGAAGTCCTTCTGGATGCCAACGTGTCTCCTGGGTTAGTTGTTTATCAGTGCATGCACCATTGTTCCTTTACCATCATAAAGTAGACATGGAATGTACCTTTCCCATCGGGAAAAAGGTGGAGCCCACCAAGGAATCACATGACCCCATAGCCATGTGATTCCTTTGTTGGCTCCACCTCTTTCCTTTTAATTTTATTCAGATTGTATTGGATTATAATAGATAATAACACTTTAATTTATCTTTCAGAGATTTTTCGCTACTTCCCTGCCCTTAGGGAGCTGGATCTGTCAATGAACAACATCCACAGAATTCACCTAGATCCCGGAGATCTCCCACACCTTGAAGTGAGTGTGTTTGGGTTATTATATATATAACACAATTATATAATATGGAATACACTGGAAATCACCCAAATATACCACTGGGTGTTACTTACAGTAACAATATATGTTGTAAATTCATAAATGGTGCTTCCATGTAGAATGGCACAGACATAGCAAGCATTTATCATATATCATATATTTACTAGAGATGTGATGTGGGTTCAGTTAGAACCCAGTTTCGAATCAAATCTGAGGGTTTACGAAGTCCGACTAAACTTTCGGAACTCCCAAATTTCCCGAATAGACGATTTTCGGAAAAAAAACCTCGAATTTTCGAACTTTCGAACTTTATAAAGTTTTCAAAAGTTCGAAGACGGAACGAAACTCAACAGTTTCGAACATCTTTAATATTTACATTTATCATATATCATATATTTACATCTGTTGTATTCAATTAGATGAACTGGACTTGAAGTTTAGTTCTTGAAGACGTTTCGCTAGTCATCCGACTGGATCTCTCAATTCAGAATGACTTGTACAAGAATCTGTTGTAATTATGTTCCCTGGAATGTCCCAATTAGCATATCACAGCCAAGGACATTATGAATGTAAGGTGTGATTGCATTGTGGCTAAAGCTGGGTACACACAGTAACGATAAAACCCTGATACCATCGGATACATAAATGGCCTCCTTAACACCTCTCTTGAACCAGTCACGTTCCTTTGCCAATATGTTAACATTACAATCTTCAAGGGTATGTCCTTTATCCTTAAGCTGCAGGTACACGGCTGAGTCCTGACCCGAGGAATTGGCTCTTCTGTGCTGGGCCATACGTTGATGCAGTTGCTGTTTGGTCTCCCCCACATACAAATCAGAGCATTCTTTGTGCTAGTGGGGATGTTCTCAGCTCTGTGCTAGTGGGGATGTTCTCGGCTCTGTGCTAGTGGGGATGTTCTCGGCTCTGTGCTAGTGGGGATGTTCTCAGCTCTGTGCTAGTGGGGATGTTCTCGGCTCTGTGCTAGTGGGGATGTTCTCGGCTCTGTGCTAGTGGGGATGTTCTCAGCTCTGTGCTAGTGGGGATGTTCTCGGCTCTGTGGGGGATGTTCTCGGCTCTGTGCTAGTGGGGATGTTCTCGGCTCTGTGCTAGTGGGGATGTTCTCAGCTCTGTGCTAGTGGGGATGTTCTCAGCTCTGTGCTAGTGGGGATGTATATTACAGATATACCATGACCTGGATGAATGAATATTACAGACATACCATGACCTGGATGAATGAATATTACAGACATACCATGAACTTGATGAATGAGAACCTTCACAAGCATATATCATATATTTACATATGTCATATATTACTTTTAAACTAATTACACAGAAAACAAAATAGCCCAATTACTGGATCATTATACACTTGGGTAACCCTCCCCTATTAGTGGAAAGGGAGATATATATGCTTTGTACAGCAAAATTGCGTAGATAGATAAGTGATTCAGGTTTGTATCACGAAAATGTCCAGTAACAACTCACCGCTTCCCCTCGGTGGTCCGGGTACTGCCTGTCCGTTAAACAATGAGCTTTTTGTAAGCTTGAGCATGTGCAGAGGAGACAGCAGGGGAAACAGTCAATCATTGGATGTGATGTCAGCAGTCACAGCCTTGATTGACAGCATGGAAGAAGGAGCCAGCTTACTCTGTCAGAATGTGGACAACAATTATCCATTCTGTAAATATCTAGTTAATAATACAGGTAATAGTGCTGAATATTTCACTTTGGGGGCAGGTAAGGGCTAGGCCACACTAGCGTGATACAAATTGTGTCTTGTGAGGTAGGGGGCACCTTACCCCGAAACATTGTGTTTGGTGTGTGGTCTTTAAATAAATATATTTGACCGTTTCCTGAAGTACGACCCTCAATTTATGCTTATATTCTTCTGCGGGGGTGGGGGGGATACCTGTAAAGTCTTCACCTACAGTTGGACAAAAGAGCATGGAACTGTATTTTATGTTGGACCATAGTGAGGACCCACTACTAGGATGGACCCAGTGACATCAAACATTAGTGACATCATACACAGACAATGATGTAAATAAAAAAATTAACACTCTATGTGAAATATGTAACTGGATCTGTCATTACAGGTTCTGGATCTGTCCTACAATAATATGTGTCCTGATGACATTACACAACTTGGCGTTCTATCCCGTCTACGGGTCCTTCATCTGTCGGGGAACAGACTGTCCCACCTACCAGTGGACATGAGTTCATCAGACCTGTAAGTGTGACTTTAATGTCTGGAATACAATATCAAACAATGTCTCCCATCAATCACCTTAAACAGTTTAACATCTGTATTGGGGAGGGGCAGGGAGTCTGTAACTTAAAGGGGAACTGTGGTCTCCAAACAAGTTGCTTTTAAATGAAATACCAGGTTGCAACCTTTAAAATGAGCCATCAAGCACCTCTCTGTGTGCTGCACAGCCCAATATATGTAGAAAACCCTGATCAGTTATGGGGTGGAAGGTTCTGAATCTGCGGTCACAAATACTAATTCCTCCTAATCTGCTGTTGGCACATGCTCAGTGCAGGAGAAATCAGGAAGAGATTAAGTTACAGTGAATGAAGTAGGAGGGGCCACAGGGGGTTTCGAGGGGGCTGCAAGGGGAAGGGCCTTGGGGGCCCACAAGTGGGAGGAGACATAGAGAAGAGGGACTGTCACATGGTTTGAGAGCAGGAAGTTCAGGGTGTTTGGTGATGTTGCTGCCATATCACACACAAAAATGTAAATATCTTCAAAAAGATGTAAAATAAATAGATGTAAAATAAATAATGAAAGTAAATTGCAAAAATGCTAAGGAAAGCAATTCCTGTCAATTTACCTAAAGTCATTTTTGGATCACAGTTACCCTTTAAAGGAGAACTACAGTGCGTATAAAGGTTTCTAAAAAACAATTAGAATGAAAAGAACCTGGGACAGGGAGGTAAGATCGGCACTTTCTACCTCCCAATACAATTTCTATTAGGAACTGCAGCACTAAGAAAACTGCCTACGCCAGGCTTGCTGAGTGCTTCAGTTCTCTCTTTAATACAGGAAGGCCCAGGACGCTAACCTGGCAGATGAAAACTGTATGTGGTATAGCTCAATGAAACAATATAAAAAGTAGGGAATAATCAATCCTGCCTCCCTGCCCCACATACTTTCCATTTTTTAAAAGTTAATTTTTATAGTATGGTTTGATGGTAATGAGAAATTGGAAAATATAAAATATCTGTGTAATGCAGTAAATTGCACATGAAAAAAATAATTACCGTAGGAAAAATAAATCATTAATTGTTTCCAAATCTGTATAAACTGAAGATTTTATATTTAAATATTAGGAAATAGATTTTATGATGGAATCCCGGTATAATGCTTCTACTGCTCCCAATCCGATTACACAGTCTTCTCCTGCTCTAGATCTGAATAGACCTTCTCCTGCTTTAGATCTGAATGGACCTTCTCCTGCTCTAGATCTGAATAGACCTTCTCCTGCTTTAGATCTGAATGGACCTTCTCCTGCTCTAGATCTGAAAAAACCTTCTCCTGCTTTAGATCTGAATAGACCTTCTCCTGCT
>JAACNH010000631.1:0-81541 GCA_019447015.1 Hymenochirus boettgeri | reverse complement strand
ACCTTCTCCTACTTAAGTTCTGTGTAAATCTTCTTCTCCTTCTCTAGTTCTGAATAAACCTTCTCCTACTTTAGTTCTGTGTAAACCTTCTCCTTCTCTAGTTCTGAATAAACCTTCTCCTTTTCTAGTTCTGAACTACTTTAGTTCTGTGTAAATTTTTTCTACTCTGTTCGGAAATAGCAAACCTTATCCTTTTTAGTTCTGAAATAACCTATACTACTTTCGTCTGTGTTAAATTTTCTTATCCTACTCTATGTTCTGAATAGACCGTCTCCATACTTAAGTTCTCGGTTGTAAATATCTCTTATCCTTGCTCTAGTTCTGCAAAAACCTCCTCCTTACTTTAGTTCTGTGTAAATCTTATCTACTCTAGTTTGAATAAAACCTTCGCCTTTTTAGTTCTGAATAAACCTTATCCTACTTTAAGTTCGGTGTAAAATTTGCTTCTCCTACTCTAGTTATGAATAAACCTTCTCCGCTCTAGTTCTGATAAACCTTCTCCTACTCTAGTTCGGAATAAAACTCTCCTACTCTAGTATGTTCTGAAATTAAAACCTCTCCTACTCTAGTTCTGAATAAAAACCGTTCTAGATCTGAATAAACCCTCTCCTGCTCTAGATCTGGATAAACCCTCTCCTGCTCTAGATCTGAATAAACATTCTCCTGCTCTAGATCTGAATAAACATTCTTCTGCTCTAGATCTGACCTTCTCCTGCTCTAGATCTGAATAAACCTCCTCCTGCTCTAGATCTGAATAGACGTTCTCCGGCTCTAGATCTGAATAAACCACCTCCTGCTCTAGATCTGCATAAACCTCCTGCTGCTCTAGATCTGAATAAACCTGCTCCTGCTCTAGATCTAAATAAACCCTCTCTTGCTCTAGATCCGAATAAACCTTCTCCTGCTCTAGATCTGAATAACCCTCCTGCTCTAGATCTGAATAAACCTTCTCCTGCTCTAGTTCTGGATAAACCTTCTCCTGCTCTAGTTCTGAATAAACCTTTTCCTACTCCAGTTCTGAATAAATCTTCTCCTGCTCTAGTTCTGAATAAAAAGTCTCCTGCTCTAGATTTGAATAAAAAGTCTTCTGCTTTAGTTCTGAATAAACCTTCTCCTACTCTAGTTCTGAATAAACCTTCTCCTACTTAAATTCTGTGTAAATCTTCTTCTCCTTCTCTAGTTCTGAATAAACCTTCTCCTACTTTAGTTCTGTGTAAATCTTCTTCTACTCTAGTTCTGAATAAACCTTCTCCTTTTCTAGTTCTGAATAAACCTTCTCCTACTTTCGTTCTTTGTAAATTTTCTTCTCCTACTCTAGTTCTGAATAAACCTTCTCCTACTCTAGTTCTGAATAAACCTTCTCCTACTCTAGTTCTGAATAAACCTTCTCCTACTCTAGTTCTGAATAGACCTTCTCCTACTTAAGTTCTGTGTAAATCTTCTTCTACTCTAGTTCGGAAATAGCAAACCTTATCCTTTTTAGTTCTGAAATAACCTATACTACTTTCGTCTGTGTTAAATTTTCTTATCCTACTCTATGTTCTGAATAGACCGTCTCCATACTTAAGTTCTCGGTTGTAAATATCTCTTATCCTTGCTCTAGTTCTGCAAAAACCTCCTCCTTACTTTAGTTCTGTGTAAATCTTATCTACTCTAGTTCTGAATAAAACCTTCTCCTTTTCTAGTTCTGAATAAACCTTCTCCTACTTTCGTTCTGTGTAAATTTTCTTCTCCTACTCTAGTTCTGAATAAACCTTCTCCTTCTCTAGTTCTGAATAAACCTTCTCCTACTCTAGAACGATATAAGCCGTTATAAACGATATAAACCTGTTATAAACGATATGAACCTTCCGTTAGCCTATACGAAACTTTAAAGAACCGTGTTCATATAACCTGTTAATGATATAAATGTTATAAATATAAACCGTGTTATAATGATATAACCTGTTAAAAAACTCTCTCTGTAAGATCGCATGATATAACCGGTTATACGATAAAACCTGTTATCACGACAGCTCTGTAAGACTAGTACGATTAATAAAACTGTTATCAACGAATAAACCCAGTCATAAACGATATAAACCTGTTAAACTCGCTCTGTAAAACTAGTACGATATAAACACTTTATAACGATATAAAGCTGTTATAAAGGATAAAACGTTTTATAACAGTCGTCAATCATTGCTTGTTACAGAGATGAGTTATAGCAGGTTTATATCATTATAACAGGTTTATATTGTTATAAAACGTTTATATCATTATAACAGCTTTATATCGTTTAAACAGGTTTATATCGTACTAGTTTTACAGAGCTGAGTTATAAACAGGTTTATATCGTTTATGACTGGTTTATATCGTTATAACAGTTTATATCGTACTAGTCTTAGAGCTGCGTTATAACAGGTTTATATCGTTATAACAGGTTTATATCATGCTAGTCTTACAGAGATGAGTTATAAAGGTTAGATATATAACAGTTTTTAATCATTATAACAGGTTTATATCATTATAACAGGTTTATATGATTATTAACAGGTCATATTCGTTATAACAGGTTATATCGTTAAACAGGCTTATATCGTATAACAGTTCATAATCGTTATAACAGGTTTAATCGTTATAACAGGTTTCATATCGTTATAACAGGTTTATATCATTATAAGGTTCATATCGTATAACAGGGTCATATCGTTATAACAGATTCATATCGTTATAACAGGTTATGTCGTTATAACAGGTTCATGTCGTTATAACAGGTTTATATCGTTTTAACAGTTTATATCATTATAAACAGGTTCATATCGTTATAACAGGTTCTATTTTAACTATCGTTATAAAGGTTCATGTCGTTATAAACAGGTTTCATGTCGTTATAACAGGTTTATATCGTTTAAACAGGTTTATAAGTGAATAATGCACCCCCAACTGTAAATTATAAGGATATTAGAAGTCACAGAGGAGTTCGTGACCATATAAAGAACGAGGCTGCAGGCCGAGTAACTTTCTATACAGGGCACGGAACTCCAGGGTGACTTCTAATATCCTTATAATTTACAGTTAGGGGGGCATTATTTATATAACTACCCTTTAGGCTTCTGGTTCCTTCTCCTCCTGGAACGTAAGATATAAGGCTATAATCTTACAGTTCCTCCAATAGAAATCCAATACTGGGGTAGGTTATATACGTTATAACAGGTTTATAGATCTCACCTATAGAATATCTTGCAGTCCAGACGTTGGCCCCATGTGTGGTGAAGGATATTGGGTACAATTCTACAAGATACTATTTGAGTAATGTGTTTAAATACAGCGGATGCAGCCCGGATCTTGTATTAGGAAGGCCCATTGGGGCAGTACCATGTACATGGAATGTATTTATATGTTTATTCTTGACATTCGGCACCAATCAAAACTGAGTGTGGCCAGTTGTAGGCTCTATAGGGAATTGCAGGTTTGTATACAGTAGATAGACTTGATAAAGGAACACACAGACCCAGTGGACTGGATCTGAGCTAATTATTGAAGTACATTGCTGTGTTAGTAGCTATGATCTGCTTAGACATTATTGTGTTCCTACCATGTAACCAAATACCTGTGTTTATCGAAACGCCCTGGACCCGACCCAGAACTTTATCAATGACAGATCAGAGTTTGCTTTTTATTTAATAGACCAACGAACCTGAGGTTTAAAGGAAATCCTCATTATTACCTGGCCCTCTAATTACAGGTGGTAGATAAAGGATTTGTCTACAAAACACTTTAACCAGTTCAGTGACTTTCACCTGATGTAAACTTGCTGAGCTAGACATGTCCCATCTATGAGAACCAGTCTGGCAACGCCAACATTTTCCATGGCTGTAACCTGCTGGATGCCGGGTTCATGCAATGATTGGAGCTGGTCACACAGCGGTGGACAATGCATATTATGACAGTAATGTGTGAAATAGGATACGGGCAGTGTGACAGGGACATAGGACACTAGATGTGTCTGCTTGGATTTCGCTCCAAACCAGAGAACGACAGTCGGGTCACCTTCTCATGCTCATCCACATTATTAATAATGATACAAGAGTCATTGTATTCAACATTGGTGCAATTCACACAGTAAATATATTATTACGGATGGTATTTAGTGTATATTACACAGTGTTTTAGTTATCTTGTGCAATTTGGTGACTGTGGGGATTGGTTAAAACATATTCTGATTTTCTATCCACTTTCCCATTAACGTTACGACCATCCCATGGGTGGATTAGACAAAATGTACTTCCTATCATAAGTAATATGTAACTGTTATACAGACAATTATGGGTAGGATAAAGGTTGTGACTAGATGGAACGTAGTCTTTATACAACCTCCATACTATGTTACTATGTAACTGTTATACAGACATTATGGGTAGGGTATAAAGGTGGACTAGTGGATGTATGTCTTTATATAACCTCCAATACTATGTGTTACTATGTAACTGTTATATAGACATTATGGGTAGGGTATAAAGGTTAGACTAGATGGACGTATGTCTTTATACAACCTCCATACTATGTTACTATGTAACTGTTATACAGACATTATGGGTAGGGTATAAAGGTCGGACTAGATGGACGTATGTTTATAACAACCTCCAAAAAACTGTTACTATGTAACTGTTATACAGACCTTATGGGTAGGGGATAAAGGTCGGACTAGATGGACGGATGTCTTTATACAACCTCCAATACTATGTTACTATGTAAGTTATACAGACATTATGGGTAGGGTATATAAAGGTCGGACTAGTGGACGTATGTCTTTATACAACCTCCAATACTATGTTACTATGTAACTGTTATACAGACATTATGGGTTGGGTATAAAGGTTGGACTAGATGGACGTATGTTTTATACAACTCCAATACTATGTTACTATGTAACGTGTTACAGACATTATGGGTAGGGTATAAAGGTCGGACTAGAGGACGTGTGTCTTTATACAATCTCCCATCTATGTTACTATGTAATGTTAGACAGACATTATAGGTAGGGTATAAAGGTTGGACTAGATGGACGTGTTGCTTTATACAACCTCCAATACTATGTTACATGTAACTTTATACAGACAATTATGGGTAGGGTATAAAGGTTGGACTAGATGGACTTAGGTCTTATACAACCTCCAATACATGTTACTATGTAACCGTTATACAGACATTATGGGTTGGTATAAAGGTGGACTAGATGGACGTATGTCTTTATACAACCTCCAATACTATGTTACTATGTTACTGTTATACAGACATTAGGGTAGGGTATAAAGGTTGGACTAGATGGACGTATGTCTTTATACAACCTCCAATACTATGTTACTATGTAACTGTTATACAGACATTATGGGTAGTGAGTATAAAGGTTGGACTAGAAGGAAGTATGTCTTTATACAAACTCCAATACTATGTTACTATGTAACTGTTATACAGACATTAGGGTAGGGTATAAAGGTTGGACTAGATGGATGTGTCTTTATACAACCTCAATACTATGTTACTATGAAACTGTTATACAGACATTATGGGTAGGGTATAAAGGTTGGACTAGATGGAAGTATGTCTTTATACAACCTCCAATACTATGTTACATGTAACTGTATACACGACATATGGGTAGGGTATAAAGGTTGGAATAGATGGACGTATGTCTTATACAACCTCCAATACTATGTTACTATGTAACTGTTTATAAGACATTATGGGTAGGGTATAAAGGTTGGAATAGATGGACGTATGTCTTATTACAACCTCCAATACTATGTTACTATGTAAAATGTTATACAGACATTATGGGTAGGGTAAAGGTTGGACTAGATGGACGTATGTCTTTATACAACCTCCAATACTATGTTACTATGTAACTGTTACAGACATATGGGTAGGGTATAAAGGTTGGACTTGATGGACGTATGTCTTTATACAACCTCAATACTATGTTACTATGTAACTGTTATACAGACATTATGGGTAGGGTTTAAAGGTTGGAATAGATGGACGTATTGTTTTATACAACCTCCAATACTATGTTACATGTAACTGTTATACAGACATTATGGGTAGGGTATAAAGGTTGGACTAGATGGACGTATGTCTTTATACAACCTCCAATACTATGTTACTATGTAACTGTTATACAGACATATGGGTGGGGTATAAAGGTTGGACTAGATGGACGTATGTCTTTATACAACCTCCAATACTATGTTACTATGTAACTGTTATACAGACATTATGGGTGGGTATAAAGGTTGGAATAGATGGAGTATGTCTTTAAAACTCCAAAATATGTACTATGTAACTGTTATACAGACATTATGGGTAGGGTATAAAGGTTGTACTAGATGGACGTATGTCTTTATACAACCTCCAATATAGTTACTATGTAACTGTTATACAGACATATGGGTGGGTATAAAGGTTGGACTAAATGGACGTATGTCTTTATACAACCTCCAATACTATGTTACTATGTAACTGTTATACAGACATTATGGGTAGGGTATAAAGGTTGGACTAGAGGACGTATGTCTTTATATAACCTCCATACTATGTTAATATGTAACTGTTTATACAGACATTATGGGTAGGGTATAAAGGTTGTACTAGATGGACGTATGTCTTTATACAACCTCCAACTATGTTACTATGTAATGTTATACAGACATTATGGGTAGGGTATAAAGGTTGTACTAGATGGACGTATGTCTTTATACAACCTCCAATACTATGTTACTATGTAACTGTGTATACAGACATTATGGGTAGGGTATAAAGGTTGGATTAGATGGACGTATGTCTTATACAACTCCAATACTATGTTACTATGTAACTGTTATACTGACATTATGGGTAGGGTATAAAGGTTGGACTAGATGGACGTATGTCTTTATACAACCTCCAATACTATGTTACTATGTAACTGTTATACAGACATTAGGGTAGGGTATAAGGTTGTACTAGATGGACGTATGTCTTTATACAACCTCCAATACTATGTTACTATGTAACTGTTATACAGACATTATGTGGTAGGGTATAAAGGTTGGACTAGATGGACGTATGTCTTTATACAACCTCCAATACTATATTACTATGTAACTGTTATACAGACATTGGGTAGGGTATAAAGGTTGGACTAGATGGACGTATGTTTTATACAACTCCAATACTATATTACTATGTAACTGTTATACAGACATTTGGGTAGGTATAAAGGTTGTAATAGATGGACGTATGTCTTTATACAACCTCCAATACTATGTTACTATGTAACTGTTATACGACATTATGGGTAGGGTATAAAGGTTGGACTAGATGGACGTTATGTCTTTATACAACCTCCAATACTATGTTACTATGTAACTGGTATACAGACATTATGGGTAGGGTATAAAGGTGGACAGATGGACGTATGTCTTTATACAACCTCCAATACTATGTTACTATGTAACTGGTATACAACATATGGGTGGGTATAAAGGTCGGACTAGATGGACGTATGGCTTATACAAACCTCCAATATCTTGTTACTATGTAACCGTTATACAGACATTATGGTAGGGTATAAAGGTTGGACTAGACGGACGTAGTGCTTTATACAACCTCCAATACTATGTTACATGTAACGTTATCAGACATTATGGGTAGGTATAAAGGTTGGACTAGATGGACGTATGTCTTATACAACCTCCAATACTATGTTACTATGTAACTGTTATACAGACATTATGGGTAGGGTATAAAGGTGGACTAGACGGACGTATGTTTTATACAACCTCCAATACTATGTTACTATGTAACTGTTATACAGACATTATGGGTGGTATAAGGTTGGACAGACGGACGTATGTCTTTATACAACCTCCAATACTATGTTATTAGTAACGTTATACAGACATTATGGGTAGGGTATAAAGGTTGGACTAGATGGATGTATGTCTTTATACAACCTCCAATACTATGTTACTATGTAACTGTTATACAGACATTATGGGTAGGGTATAAAGGTTGGACTAGATGGACGTATGTCTTTATACAACCTCCAATACTATGGTACTATGTAACGTTATACAGACATTATGGGTAGGGTATAAAGGTGGACTAGACGGACGTATGTCTTTATACAACCTCCAATACTATGTTTCTATGTAACTGTTATACAGACATATGGGTAGGGTATAAAGGTGGACTAGATGGACGTATGTCTTTAACAACCTCCAATACTATGTTACTATGTAACTGTATACAGACATTATGGTAGGTATATAAGGTTGGACTAGATGGACGTATGTCTTTATACAACCTCCAATACTATGTACTATGTAACTGTTATACAGACATTATGGGTAGGGTATAAAGGTTGGACTAGATGGATGTATGTCTTTATACAACCTCCAATACTATGTTACTATGTAACTGTTATAAGACATTAGGGTAGGGTATAAAGGTTGGACTAGATGGATGTATGTCTTTATACAAACTCCAATACTATGTTACTATGTAACTGTTTATACAGACATTATGGGTAGGGTATAAAGGTTGGACTAGATGGACGTATGTCTTTATACAAACTCCAATACTATGGTACTATGTAACTGTTATATAGACATTGGGTAGGGTATAAAGGTCGGACTAGATGGACGTATGTCTGTATACAACCTCCAATACTATGTTACTATGTAACTGTATACAGATTATGGGTAGGATATAAGGTTGGACTAGATGGACATATGTCTTTATAACCTCCAATACATGTTTCTATGTAACACACATACTGTATCCTCTCCAGTACCAGTTAAGATACACAATGGCAAACCTTTCATTATAACATAGGACGTTTATGTAAGTGAAAAGTAGGAGATAAAGATGTTTGTCAATCCATTCCAGCAATCACAGTAGTCGGTTAATTCATTAATTAGCAGCCCTGTGACAATCAGCCACGTAGTTCTGTAGTGATTGGGGGGATTGTGTCCTGTGACCTGATGTTTGGTAAACGATCATATCCTGATAGTCGGTCACTCATCGCTGGTTCCAACAAAGAACATTTTCTGTATCTCTGCACCCCTGCAAGGGGAGAATGAGAGGGAACAGGGTTAGTATATGAAGTGATATCCACTGTACACACAGGGTCCAGTACTCAATATGACACCTATGAGAACCCAAGAGAGAAACAACATGTGCATGATAGGAATGTACATAAACTGAAACTGGTGCTTATTGGTACAGCCCTGATAATTATATTTATTAATAGTCTCCTCCAATCAGCAGGGGATTGGGCTACCCATGATCCTCCCTATATAAAGGACACATATTAAATACAACACAGCAAGGCTGTCCTTTATAGGGAGGGTCATGGGGAACCCAATCCCCTGCTGATTGGAGGAGACTATTAATAAATATAATTATCAGGGCTGTACTGATTATAAACTGATTGTATATAAACTACATTAATTCTGTCCCAGCCCTGCTGTGTGTGTATTTAATATGTGTCCTTTATATAGGGAGGATCATGGGTAAGGTCCAATCCCTGCTGATGGAGGGACTATTAATAAATGTAATTTTCAGGACTGTACTGATTATACACTGATTGTATATAAACTACATTAATTCTGTCCCAGCCCTGCTGTGGTGTATTTAATATGTGTCCTTTATATAGGGAGGATCATGGGTAAGGTCCCCAATCCCCTGCTGATTGGAGGAGACTATTAATAAATGTAATTTTCAGGACTGTACTGATTATACACTGATTGTATATAAACACATTAATTCTGTCACAGCCTGCTGTGGTGTGTATTTAATATGTGTCCTTTATATAGGGAGGATCATGGGTAAGGTCCCCAATCCCCTGCTGATTGGAGGAGACTATTAATAAATATAATTTTCAGGGCTGTACTGATTATACACTGATTGTATATAAACTAATTAATTCTGTCCAGCCCTGCGTGTGTGATATTAATAGTGTGTCCTTATATAGAGGGGATCATGGGTAAGGTCCCAATCCCCTGCTGATTGGAGGAGACTATTAATAAATGTAATTTTCAGGGCTGTACTGATTATACACTGATTGTAATAAAACTACATTAATTCTGTCCAGCCCTGCTGGTGTGTGTATTAATATGTGTCCTTTATATAGGGAGGATCACTGGGTAAGGTCCCCAATCCCTGCTGATTGGAGGAGACTATTAATAAATATATTATCAGGGCTGTGTACTGATATAAAACTGATTATATATAAACTACATAATTCTGTCCCAGCCCTGCTGTGTGTGGATTTAATATGTGTCCTTATATAGGGAGGATCATGGGTAAAGTCCCCGACCGCTTGCTGATTGGAGGAGACTATTAATAAATGTTATCAGGGCTGTACTGATTTAGTCTCCTCCAATCAGCAGGGGATGGGAACCTTACCCATAATCCTCCCTATACAAAGGACCCATATTAATACACACAGCAGGGCTAGGTCAGTATAAATGTATATACTACTAGTACAATCATTCCACCTGGGGCTCAGATGTTTGAAAACAACCAGTATTATTGGTGGAGGGAATAGCAGCTTATTAAAGTTTAATGTCTGGTTGTAGCAGTATTGGGAATAATGTCATTATAATTGACGGTTAGGGCCGATATCAAACAGGGGCCTGCTGGTGTTATTTCACTTCAGGCTTATCCTCATCATCCAGTCTATACAGTCCGTGTCCAAGTGGTTGGCTGATTGCCATTGGGAGGGGGAATGGCCACCAATGGGAACAATAAGAGCCCCACAATGAGTATTACGTGGCCCTGTGTGGTGCAGTTCATGGTGGCCCCTCTCTCGGTAGTAGGCACAGACCGTTTGTGCCAGTACATTGTACTGTTATATGCACATGTACCAACGTTTACCAGTTTCAGCCAATGAGCATGCACTTCCTGCTGTGTCACATGCTGATTGGCTGGTCAATGATTAACTCCCCCAAACCGTTGGGCCAGCTCCAATCCAATTGTACAACTGATTGTAGGGTCTATGGCCACCATTAGTGTTACAGGCATGCTGGTATGTGATTTACAGTGGGGTGGTAGGCACCATGTGAACACTGGGCTAGAGGCAAATGTGCGTGTGTAAATGGCCCATACATGTAGCAATACCAGTCAAACAATCCCAGTATCATACAATATGTATTGGTCCAATAAACATTTTCTATAGATGGTCCATTGGAATATCAAAATATCCCCATGATGCGTCTGTTTATCGCTGATCATTAAAGGGGAAGTTCAGTGCAAATACATGTACGTTCCAGAATAAAGAGCAGTAATTTCCATCCCATACCTTAACCTGCCCACGCAGCTTGTGTTGTGTATAAAGAAATACTGACTCCCTGTGTGCGGGCCCCTAATAGAGACCGTTATGGTCTAGCCCTTGACCCAGTGCCCCTAGTAGAGACCGTTATGGTCCTGCCCTTGACCCAGCGCCCCTTGTAGAGACCGTTAGTCCGCCCTTGGACCAGCGCCCCTAGTAGGGACCGTTATGGTCCTGCCCTTGACCCAGTGCCCCGTAGTAGAGACCGTATGGTCCTGCCCTTGACCCAGCGCCCCTATAGAGACCGTTATGGTCCTGCCCTTGACCCAGCGCCCCTAGTAGAGACCGTTATGGTCCTGCCCTGGACCCAGTGCCCCTAATAGAGACCGTTATGGTCCTGCCCTTGACCCAGCGCCCCCTAGGAGACCGTTTGGTCCTGCCCTTGACCCGTGCCCTAGTAGAGACCGTTATGGTCCTGCCTTGACCCAGCCCCCTATGAGAACCGTTATGGTCTTGCCTTGACCCAGTGCCTAATAGAGACCGTTATGGTCCTGCCCTTGACCCAGTGCCTAGTAGAGACCGTTATGGTCCTGCCCTGACCCAGCACCCTAATAGAGACCGTTATGGTTGTGCCCTTGACCAGTGCCCCTAGTAGAGACCGTTAGGTCCTGCCCTTGACCCAGCGCCCTAATAGGGACCGTTATGGTCCTTGCCCTGACCCAGCACCCCTAATAGAGACCGTTATGGTCTTGCCCTTGACCCAGTGCCCCTATAGAGACCGTTATGTTCTGCCCTTGACCCAGTGCCCCTAGTAGAGACCGTTATGGTCCTGCCCTTCCCAGCACCCCTAATAGAGACCGTTATGGTCTTGCCCTTGACCCAGTGCCCCTAATAGAGACCGTTATGGTCCTGCCCTTGACCCAGTGCCCCTAGTAGAGACCGTTATGGTCCTGCCCTTGACCAGCACCCCTAATAGAGACCGTTATGGTCTTGCCCTTGACCCAGTGCCCCTAATAGAGACCGTTATGGTCCTGCCCTTGACCCAGTGCCCCTAGTAGAGACCGTTATGGTCCTGCCCTTTACCCAGCACCCCTAATAGAGACCGTTATGGTCTGCCCTTGAACAGCGCCCTAGTAGAGACCGTTATGTCCTGCCCTTGACCCAGTGCCCCTAGTAGAGACCGTTATGGTCCTGCCCTTGACCCAGCACCCCCTAGAGACACGTATGGTCCCTGCCTTGACCCAGCGCCCCTAATAGAGACCGTTATGGTCCTGCCCTGACCCAGCGCCCTAGTAGAGACCGTTAGCCTGCCTGGACCCAGTGCCCCTAATAGAGACCGTATGGTCCTGCCCCTGACCCAGCGCCCCCTAGTAGAGACCGTTATGGTCCTGCCCTTGACCCCGTGCCCCTAGAGAGACCGTTATGTCCTGCCCTGACCCAGCACCCCTAATAAGACCGTTATGGTTGCCCTTGACCCAGTGCCCCTAATAGAGGACCGTTTGGTCTGCCCTTGACCAGTGCCCAGTAGAGACCGTATGGTCCTGCCCTTGACCCAGCACCCCTAATAGAGACCGTTATGGTCTTGCCCTTGACCCAGTGCCCCTAGTAGAGACCGTTATGGTCCTGCCCTTGACCCAGCGCCCCTAATAGAGACCGTTATGGTCCTGCCCTGACCCAGCACCCTAAAGAGACGTCTTGGTTTGCCCTTGACCCAGTGCCCCTAATAGAGACCGTTATGGTCCTGCCTTGAACCAGTGCCCCTAGTAAGACCGTTATGTCCTGCCCTTTACCCAGCACCTAATAGAGACCGTTATGGTCTTGCCCTTGACCAGTGCCCCTAATAGAGACCGTTATGGTCCTGCCCTTGACCCAGTGCCCTAGTAGAGACCGTTATGGTCCTGCCTGACCAGCACCTAATAGAGACCGTTATGTCTTGCCCTTGACCCAGTGCCCCTAATAGAGACCGTTATGGTCCTGCCCTTGACCCAGTGCCCCTAGTAGAGACCGTTTTGGTCCTGCCCTTTACCCAGCACCCCTAATAGAGACCGTTATGGTCTTGCCCTTGACCCAGCGCCCCTAGTAGAGACCGTTATGGTCCTGCCCTTGACCCAGTGCCCCTAGTAGAGACCGTTATGGTCCTGCCCTTGACCCAGCACCCCTAATAGAGACCGTTATGGTCTTGCCCTTGACCCAGTGCCCCTAATAGAGACCGTTATGGTCCTGCCCTTGATCCAGTGCCCCTAGTAGAGACCGTTATGGTCCTGCCCTTTACCCAGCACCCCTAATAGAGACCGTTATGGTCTTGCCCTTGACCCAGTGCCCCTAATAGAGACCGTTATGGTCCTGCCCTTGACCCAGTGCCCCTAGTAGAGACCGTTATGGTCCTGCCCTTACCCAGGCACCCCTAATAGAGAGCCGTTATGGTCTTGCCCTTGGACCCAGGCCTAGTAGAGACCGTTATGGTCCTGCCCTTGACCCAGTGCCCCTAGTAGAGACCGTTATGGTCCTGCCCTTGACCCAGTGCCCCTTGTAGAGACCGTTATGGTCCTGCCCTTTACCCAGCACCCCTAATAGAGACCGTTATGGTCTTGCCCTTGACCCAGCGCCCCTAGTAGAGACCGTTATGGTCCTGCCCTTGACCCAGTGCCCCTAGTAGAGACCGTTATGGTCCTGCCCTTGACCCAGCACCCCTAATAGAGACCGTTATGGTCTTGCCCTTGACCCAGTGCCCCTAATAGAGACCGTTATGGTCCTGCCCTTGACCCAGTGCCCCTAGTAGAGACCGTTATGGTCCTGCCCTTGCCCAGACACCCTAAAGAGACCGTTATGGTCTTGCCCTTGACCCAGTGCCCCTAGTAGAGACCGTTATGGTCCTGCCCTTGACCCAGCGCCCCTAGTAGAGACCGTTATGGTCCTGCCCTTGACCCAGCGCCCCTAGTAGAGACCGTTATGGTCCTGCCCTTGACCCAGTGCCCTCGTAGGGACCGTTATGGTCCTGCCCTTGACACCAGTTGCCCCTAGTAGAGACCGTTATGGTCCGCCCTTACCCAGCACCCCTAATAGAGACGTTATGGTTTTGCCTGACCCGTGCCCCTAGTAGAGACCGTTATGGTCTAGTTTGACCCCGTGCCCCTAGTAGAGACCGTTATGGTCAGTCTTTGACCCAGTGCCCCTTGTAGAGACTGTTATGGTTTTGCCCTTGACCCAGCCCCTGGGTTGATTCAGTTGCTCAGTAGAGATCTGAGCATGTGTGACCCATCCAACAGCCAATCAGTCGAATTTACTGTTAGGAACATTCCACGTTAGTGTGCATCCTGGGAAGAAGAAGGATGCACACTAAAGAATGTCAGCTCACTAATGTCAACAGCAGGAACAGCAAAGGTATGAAATCAACTGATTTTTCAAAATGGGAGAGAATATGTAGAGTAACTCGAAGGCGTCACACAAAACTAACAAATGTAACAAATATTCATCATTAATTTGGGTTGAAAAAGCCCATATTGTTTTTCTATTTCTTCTTCTTCTTCTTCCGTTTTATTCTTCCGTTTTTTGGACCGCTGTATCTCTCCCACATTTTTGAGCTAGGAGCATCAATTCGGTACAGCGTGGGGGCATTAGGAGAAGTGTGATGTCTTCTAGCTAGATCGCGGGAAGCGTACCACGTTACGGCGAATTTCCCGACATTTTCCCCATAGACTAATGGACAATCCTCATGTGGATATTTCAAAATAGATCATAATACAAATGGTGATACCCCAACCCCCCACACCCCAGACCCAGAGCAACACCCACATCCAACTTATTCCCATGGGCCCATTAAGAGCTGTATATTAAGTCGCAAACAAAAAAACACAATTAGATTTATCCTCAATAAAAGATTAGTTATGGTTGTACAAACAGCACCCAACCCCTCAACCAGCCAGGTACACACACCTACTGATTACCTATCCATTACTGTGGCAGCCATATTTAAAGGGTAACTAAAGTAAAAAAAAAACTATTTAGATTATCCTCAATAAATATAGTTTTAGGGTTGTAAATACAAAAAGACATTACCCCCTCAACCAGACCCAGGTACACACACTACTGATTACTTATCCATTACTGTGGCAGCCATATTTAAAGGGTAACTAAAGTAAAAAAAAACTAATTTAGATTTATCCTCATAAAATATAGTTTTAGGGTTGTAAATACAAAAAAGACATACCCCTCAACCAGACCCAGGTCACACATATGTCTACTGTTACTTCCATTACTGTGGCAGCCATATTTAAAGGGTAACTAAAGTAAAAAACTAATTTAGATTTCTCTCAAAAAAGATAGTTTTTGGTTTAAACACAACAAAAGACATACCTCTCAACCAGACCCAGGTACCACACCTACTGATCTACTTATCCATTACTGGCAGCCATATTTAGGGTAACTAAAGTAAAAAAACTAATATTTAGATTTATCCTCAATAAACATTAGTTTTAGGGTTGTAAATAACAAAAAGACATACCCCTCAACCAGACCCAGGTACACACACCTACGATCTACTATCCATTACGGTGCCAGCAATATTTAAAGGGTAACTAAAGTAAAAAAAACTAATTTAGATTATCCTCAATAAAATATAGTTTTAGGGTTGTAAATACAAAAAAGACATACCCACCAAAAGGACCAGGTACACACACCTACTGATCTACTTATCCATTACGGGTGCCAGCCATATTTAAAGGGTAACTAAAGTAAAAAAAATAATTTGATTTATCCTCAATAAAATATAGTTTTAGGGTTGTAATACAAAAAAGACATACCCCCTCAAAACAGGACCCAGGTACACACCACTACTTATTTACTATCCATACTGTGGCAGCCATATTAAAGGGTAACTAAAGTAAAAAAAACTAATTAGATTATCCTCAATAAAATATAGTTTAGGGTTGTAAACACAAAAAAGACATACCCCTCAACCAGACCCAGGTACACACACCTACTTATTTACTTATCCATTACTGTGGCAGCCAATTTAAAGGGTAAACTAAAGTAAAAAAACTAATTTAGTTTTATCCTCAAAAAAATATAGTTTTATGGGTTGTAAACAACAAAAAAGCATACCCCCTCAACCAGATCCGAGGAACACGCACCTACTTATTTACTTCTCCCATACTGTGGGCAGCCATACTTAAAGGGAAACTAAAGTAAAAAAAAAAAATTTGATTAATAATAAAAAAGGTTTGTTTTTTTAACCCCCATGTGCACAGTTACATCACCTACTGACCTACCCCTCATTACTGTTGCAGCCATACCTAAAGGGTAACTAAAGTCAAAAAATGTTTTGGACCACATCATCAAAAAAAAAATTTTTTTAACCCCCCAACTGATCCAGAACACATGCTACTTGACCTACCCTTCCATTTTCATGGCAACCATATGTAAAGGGTAACTATAGGTCAAATACAATTTGACTAATCATGAACAAGTTTGTTTTTTAAACCCCAACCCGACACAGGTACAACACACCTACTGATCTATTATCCTTATGTGCAGCCATACTTAAAGGGTAACTAAAGTAAAAAAAATAATTTTGATCACAATCAAAAAAGTTATTTTTTTTAACCCCACGTGGCACAGGTACCACACCTACTGCTACCCCACCATTACTGTTGCAGCCATACTAAAGTCAAAAATGTTTTTTTAAACAATTATCAAAAAGTTTTTTTAACCCCCAACCGGACCACAGGTACACACACTAATTGATCTACTTATCCATTACTGTGGCCGACATTAATTTAAAGGGTAACTAAAGTCAAAAAATACATTGTGATCAAAAATCCATTATCATTGAAAGTGCTGCTATTTTGCCCTAACCAATCAGGTGTGAGCTTTTGATTTGATTTGATCAAATTACGCACCACATTTGGGCTGGGGTACACATAAAAGTTTTTTTGTCCCAAAAACAGCGTTACTAAACTCCATTATTCCCATATAAGTTTTAGATCTGCAGCAAACACACAAATTCCTTCCAAAATGCAGCCCTTCAAGCCAAATCAAGTTTATTACTTAAACTTTCCCTTTCTAGTTTCCACTGTTCCTTCTAAAGCCAAACTAAAGCAGAACAACACTGAATCAGATTGTAGACACCTTGATCTAATGCAGCTCTTGTGCTTCACACATGCCGTCATGATTACTGCAGGAAGTTGTTGTAGCAAGTCCACAACCCACAGAAGTCTCTAGCCAATCCTGTTCAGTCCAGAATTAGGTAAGGAAATGTGTGGCTTGGGGCTGTAGTGTCGGTGAGGTTTTAACGTACTGTGTACTTATTTTCGACAAGGTTACAGTATTTTATTAGACAGTACGCGTGTACATAGTATACAGCGTGTACAGTTATTTATCAGACAGTAGTCTACAGTTATTTATAGACAGTAGCGTGTACAGTTATTTTATTAGACATACGGGTACAGTTTTCAGCGTCCGTATCAGTTTTTATAGACAGTACGCGGTACAGTTATTTTTAGACAGTACGCGTGTACAGTTATTTTTAGACACCGTGTACAGTTATTTTATCAGACAGTAGGTCGGTAAATTTATTTTATAGACAGTACGCGTGTACAGTTATTTTATTAGACAGTACAGCGGTGTAAGTTTTTTACAGACAGTCGTGTGTACAGTTATTTTATTATGACAGTACGCGTTACAGTTATTTATTACGACAGTACGCGTGTAAGTTTTAGTGACAGTACCCAGTGCGGATACAGTTATTTTGATCAGACCAGTACGCGTGTACAGTTATTTATTAGAAGCTTACAGCGTGTATACAGTTATTTATCAGACAGTACGGTGTACAGTTATTTTATTAGACAGTACGCGTGTACAGTTATTTTATTAGACAGTTAGCGTGTCAGTATTTTATTAGACAGTACGCGTGTACAGGTTTTTTTAAGTTTTATCAGACAGTACGGTTACAAAGTTGGTATTTTATTAGACAGTACGCGTTGTACAGTATTTTATTAGACAGTACGCGTTGTTTACAGTTATTTATCAGACAGTCACGTGGCGGGTTATACAGTTATCTTTTAAGAACAGTACGCGTTGATACAGTATGTTATATCAGACAGTTACGCGTGTACGTTATTTTATTAGACAGTACGGTGTACAGTATTTATAGACAGTACGCGTTACAGTTATTTTATAGAACAGTACGCGGCATGTAACAGTATTTATCAGACAGTACGCGTGTACAGTTATTTTATAGACAGTACGCGTGTACAGCTATTTTATTAGACAGTACGCGTGTGACAGTTATTTTATTAGAGTAACGCGGTGTACAGTGATTTGATTAGGACAGTACGCGTTGACAGTTATTTTATTCAGACAGTACGCGTGTACAGTTATTTTATCAGTGGCAGTACGCGTTGTACAGTATGTTATAGACCAGTAAACCGTGGCAGTTATTTATCAGACAGTACGCGTCGTAAGTTATTTTATCAGCACAGTACGGTGTACAGTTATTTTATCAGACAGTAAGCTGGGTACCAGTTATGTTTCAGAAAGTACGCTGTTGTACAGTTATTTATTAGACAGTACAGCGTGTACAGGTATTTCATAGCAGGTACGCGTGTACAGTTATTTTATCAGACAGTACGCGTGTACAGTTATTAGGTAAGGACCAGTAGCGTGTACAGTTATTTTATCAGACAGTAAAAAAACGCGGTTGTACAGTGATTTTATCAGACAGTTACGCGTTGTTGTACAGTTTATTATCAGACAGTACGCGTGTACAGTTTTTAATCAAGACAGTACGCGTGTACAGTTATTTTATCAGACAAGTACGCGTGTAACAGTTATTTTATCAGACAGGTACGCGTGTTGTACAGTTATTTTATTCAGACAGTACGCGTTTATGAAGTTATTTATCAAGCACAGTACGCATGACAGTTATTTTATCAGACAGTAGACCGCGTTGTACAGTTGATTTATCAGACAGTACGGTTACCGTTATTTATTCAGACAGTACGCGTGTACAGTATATGTTATCGACAGTACGCGGTTGTTGTACAGTTTATTTTATCAGACGTTACACGTGTACAGTTATTTTTAGAGTGAGCGTGTACGTTATTTTATAGACAGTACGCATGTACAGTTATTTTATCAGACATTAACACGGTACAGGATTATGACAGGGCGAGTGTACAGATTTATTAGTGAGCATCAGGGCGATGTGTACAGTTATTTATTAGTGCACGTGTAGTTATATTGAGAAAGTGGTTGGGGGCGTCTCAGGATGGACTAAGTGCTAAGTGGGGTGCTCACAGGGTTCGTGCTAGACTAGTTAGGGGGGCTCGCTTCGACTTAATCTATTATTAATTGATTGGGAGTGGGTATTGTCAGCAAGGTTTCGTGTTTGCTGCCGACACAAAACTTGTCGATCATTAAAAACTTCAAAGATGTGCAAACGTTACAGGGGGATCTCGATAGATTGTCCACTTGGCTGCTAAGTGGCAGGATGAAATTTCAATGTTGATAAATGAAGGGGAGGAAGGTTGGACTTAAAAATCCTTGTGCTACTTAGTACTATAAAGGCTGTGTTGAAGTGAATCCTATTGGAAAGGGATCTTGAGTTGTGGTGGGATAACAACTAAAGTAGCAAGAAGCAGTGCCAGGCGGGCAACAGCAGGCCGCATGGTATTGTCTTTGATAAAGAGAGGTATGGATTCAAGGGAGGAAAATGTGCTCTACCCTCTTACCAGCATGGTAGAGGCCTCATGTGG
This sequence comes from Hymenochirus boettgeri, assembly GCA_019447015.1. Taxonomy (NCBI): domain Eukaryota; kingdom Metazoa; phylum Chordata; class Amphibia; order Anura; family Pipidae; genus Hymenochirus; species Hymenochirus boettgeri. Next base: position 61,489 of record JAACNH010000631.1, on the reverse strand, counting down.
ACTATGCCAGTCGCCATTGGAATCCGTGCGTACAAAAGGACACTTTGCAATGGAAAACGGGTTAGAGAGGGAACTAATCACTACCGGGGATTGTGGGAGCTGACAATGAGGAGATGGAAAAGTTGCAATAATGCGACTGGAGAAGAGGCGTTGCGTTGGGGATCTTGATTTACTGTGGTATAAACATACGCGGGCCATACAATAAACTCGTTCAATGGGGCATTGGTTCACAAGAGAAAATGTCAAAGGGACGAGGAACATCCCTTAAACCTGAGAAAAACGGTTTTAGGCTTCAAGCTCGGAAACGGTTTTCACTGTGGAGCCCGGAAAATTGCTATGGAACTGGGCTTCCCGGGGACGTTGTGATGGAGGCCTTGGGTCCGTTAAATAAAAGCTGGGCGAGTTCTACAACAGGAAATTACAAGTTCCGGGGATGATACATACAAAGTTAGAGTTGGGAAAGGTTTGTTTCCTGTGAGAACGTTAACTTGGAAAATGTTCTTCCAGTGACCGTTGTTGGAGGTTCGGGTCATGTAATAAAAGCTTAGGAGTTTCTACACAACCAGGCATCACAGTTATGGTATGCTACATACGTAGAGTTGGGGACAGGTGTGTCACTGTGAAGACGTCATATAAAGCTTGGAACTGTCTTCCATGTGACGTGTTATGGCGGATTGGTCAGTTTCATAAAACGCGGATGGTCGACACACAGGAAGGTTACAGTTACTGGTATTGATTACTAACTCGTAGCGTGGACAGGGTGTCAAGCGAGAACCGGTTTTTCCGCATGGGCATGTTCCGTGGGCACTTGTTAGGCTTTATTGGTCGTTTACTAACACAGCCCCTGGGGTCTCCCACAGGCCGTACAGTCCTGGGGACAAAATCGCGTGGCGGGTTTCGTCATGTGACGCCCCTGTCAGATATGACGTCTCCCGTGTGTTTCTAGTCAGGTTATTGTCTTCCTCCCCTTGTCTGTTTCCCCGCTTCCCTTATGTTCTTTCCCTCCGTCGGGGTGACAAGTGGTTCCGGCCCCCCTGCCCGCCTTTATTTCGTTCCGTTGTTCTTGCGTTTCTTTCCAACCTTTATACAGACATTATGGGTAGGGTATAAAGGTTGGACTAGATGGACGTATGTCTTTATACAACCTCCAATACTATGTTACGATGTTATTTAACTAGACCTGATACCTGTTTTGCTCCCGGTGATGCTGTGTAGTCAGTGCAATGTGATTCACGCACACACACAATCTCCCTTTATCAGCTCAGCCTCAAAGGTCTGGCAGAATCCGAACGACTTAACTCTTTTTGTTTTGTGTAAGACTCTGGGAACATTAACCTTTCTCCAATCCTTTATTATACGCATATATGAACTAGTAGCATGTAGATTTCGATATAGTTATGCATTGTTTAAGCTGGGACACACCAGCCATAGTGTGTATATATATATAGGCCACACGATTGCCCGTTGATTTTCCATGTGCCCCGATACCCGTCAAACGAACAACGTTCCAACTTCCGGTCACCGACCACCTGAAACCCATTCCATTTGTTGGGCTGACTGACAGATTCAATGTATATCTGTCAGTCGCCCCCCATATTAGATAGTTGTTGTACCCACCTTCAAGGAAAGAGGTACAAGCCTCCCTGGGAATAAATATAAACTGACCTCCTGAACTGAAAAATGCAAAGAATGCCATGGTTAATAGTTTATATGCACTTAAGGATGTCATTTCAACCCTTTAAACTAGAAACCATGGGCAATCACCCACCAATTCCCACAGATAACCTGTATGCGAGCCAAAGGTGATGTTAGTTCGTGCTTTTCCCTCTACAATCTCACAAGGTTTCCTTCTCTTCCTTCCTCTCTCCAAGCTCATTTTTACAATCTCACACATGCTTATGGAAGCAGCTAGAGGAACCGCATTCAGGTCATTGGCTTGGCCAAATGTCCATCGCACCGCTTCAAACCAGGAAACAGAAAGGAGGGCAAAGAAAACCGAAGATTTAGATAACCTGAAATGAACTTCCAGGGAGATTCAATAAAAAGTTCTAAATCATTTAAAATGGGCAATTTGCCACAATCAAATTTTATTTAACATTTGAAAGCTAACATCTATTGTGTTCATGGCAAAATTATCACCATTTAAACAATGAGCACTTTTAATGAATAACCTGTTGATGTTCTAACTTTGCGCTGTGTCGGGGTGTGGGTGTATTTAACCAAATACAGTTTTATTTGAGGATGGCTTCTTAAAAGTCTCATAGCGCACAATCGGTGACCCCTATTGTTCATGGTCATCCCTATGTACAGGGGTTCCCAGCAGCAATTAACGAAGAATTTTCAAATACACCGTATCCTGTGTCTGCTTTAAACCGAACACACTGAGGCAAGCAATTTGTACACCGAACGACCCAATACCAAACACAAGAAAAGAGACTCATATACACATGCATGCAGTGAAGATTCTCTGATTTGTATGTTGTGGGACCAAACACAACTGCATATGTATGTCCCAGGCACAGAAAGCCAATTTCCTGGGTCAGGACTCCTATGTACCTGCATCTTAAGGATAAAGGACATACCTTTAAGATGTAATTAACATATTGGCAAGGAACGTACGTGTTGTCAAGAGAGGTGATTAAGTGAGGCCATTTATTTGTGAAAATAATAGAACCAACCTAGAATAGAGGGTGGGGGGGTCAACACCTAACTTCTGCCTGTACATGCGTTTTAACACCTTACTCTGGGCTTCGCTGAACAGCATTTTTCGGATGTCCACTTCCATCCGACGCTTGATTCCGCCACCGATTCGTCGTATTAGATATGTCTCGAATTGTTCATTTTCAAATGGTCTGCTACGACTAAAATTGCTCATCAAATTTGAATATGTATCCAAATACAGAATTCTTAATTCGAACAGTTTCGAGAATCCATAATGGGCTAAATTCGACGGTTCCGAAACCCGGAATCCGCGACGGATATCCGCGTTCGCGAACGGTGAATCGGGGTCGTTGGATCCGCGAACCATGTTCAGCTCAACTGTTACCAACTGATGTTCAGGTAATTGAAAATGTTTGACAGATGTTCATTTTTTAACGGGCCGCTCGAAAACTATGACTCTCTGTAATGTTATACAACATTTGTCAGATAAAAGTAGTTGACTAAGATGGACGTATGTCTTATAAGAACCTCCTACTATGTTCTAGTAACTTTATACAAATTGATGGATAGCGTCGCTTAAAGTTGGAGGCGAAATGGACATCCGTCCTGTTTGATACGGGATAATCCGATCGGGTCAATCACCGCTCCCAGTTACTAGTGTACTGTTCATACAGACATTTGGGTAGGGTATAAGGTTTGACTAGATGGATGTATGTCTTTATATACCTCCAATACTGGTTACTATGTAACTGTTTATACAGAAATTATGGTAGGGTATAAAGGTTGGACTAGATTGACGTATGGTCTTTTTCACACCTCCAATACTAGGTTATATTACTGTTATACAGACATTAATGGGTGGGTATAAAGGTTGACTCGAATGGACTCGTATTCTTTATACAACCTCCCATGACTAGCTTTACTATGTGTAACTGTTTTAGCAGACATGATGGAGTGGTATACAGGTTGGACTAGATGGACGTAGTCTTTATACACCTCCACTACTATGTTACTAATGTAACTTTATAACAGACATATATGGGTAGGGTATAAAGGTTTGGACTAGATGGACGTATTCTTTATACAACCTCCAGTACTACATGTTACTATGTACTGTTTAAAGATTTGTAGTTGCTAAGACTATCTTTATACCACCCAATACATGGCTGTCTAATATAACTGTTACATCAGACGTATTGGGTTTATAAGGACATACGTTCCAACGTATTCCCTTTATCACCTCCAATACTTCAATGTCTACCTGATCTAACCTATGTGCTATTAACAGCATTATGGGTAGGGTATAAAGGTTTGCCGATAGGTGGAAACGTATGTTCTTATATCAACCTCATACCTATGTTTTACTAGTAACGTTAGACAGACATTATGGGTAGGGTAATAAAGGTTGGAACTAGATGACGTATGTCCTTATCCAACCTCCAATACTATGTTACTATGTAACTGTTATACATACTCTTATGGGTAGGGTATAAGGTTTGGACTAGGTGGAACGTAATGTCTTTATACACCTCCAATACTGATGTACTTTATTTAACTGTTTATACAGACATTATGGGTAGGTATAAAGGTTTGGACTAGATGGACGTATGTCTTTATACACCTCCAATTACTCTGTACTATGTAACTGTTCTACAGACCATTATGGGTAGGGTATTAAAGGTTGGACTAATGGACGTAAGGTCTTTATCCAACCTCCAATACTATGTTCCTATGTACGTTATACAGACATGATGGTAGGGTCTATAGGTTGGACTAGATGTACCTATGTCGTTTACAACCTCCAATACCTGTTACTATGTAACTGTTATCAGACATTATGGGTAGGGTATAAGGTTGGACTATATGGGACGTATGTCTTTATACAACCTCCATATATGTTACTATGTACTGTTATAACAACATTATGGGTAGGGTATAAGGTTGGACTAGGTGGGACGTATGTCTTATACAACCTCCAATAATATGTTCCATGTAACTGTTATACAGACACTAGGATAGGGTATAAAGGTTGACTAGATGGACGTATGTCTTTTTTTTTTTTTTTTATAACAACCTCCATACTATGTTACTATGTAACTGTTATACAGACATATAATGGTTAGGTATAAAGGGTTTTTGGAACTAGATGACGTATTTATTTATACAACCTCCATACTATGTTACTAGTAACGTTTTACAGGCATTATGGGTTAGGGTATAAATGTTGGGACTAGATGGACGTATGTCTTTATACAACCTCCAAACTGGTACTTTTATTTGATTTGGGGGTTAAAGTGCTAGATGGATTTAGCTTGAACCTCCATAATGTACATGACGATCGATATGGGTGGGTATAAAGGTTGGACTAGAGGAGGTATGTCTTATATACACCTCCAATACTAGTTCTAGTAACTGTTATGACCGACATTATGGAGGGTTAAAAGGTTGGACTAGATGGAGTCATGTCTTTAATACACCTCCACTACTATGTTACTATGTTAACTGTATAAGACATTATTGGGGTAGGGTATTAAGGTCTGGATTAGATGGACAAGTATGTTCTTATATAACAACTCCGAATCACTATGTACTATGATAACTGTTATACAGACATGTTATGGGTAGGGTTATGAAATGTTGGACTAGATGGACGTATGTTTTATCAAACCCCAAGCTATGTTACTAGTAACTGTTATTACGACTCATATGGGTAGGTTGAAAGGTTGGATAATGGACGTATGTCTTTATCACCTCCAATATATGTTACTATGTACTGTTATACGACACTTATGGGCCACCTGGGTATAAAAAAAAAACGGGGGGTTGGACTAGATGGGAAACGTATTGTCTTTTACAATCTCCAATACTTGTTACTTATGTAAACTGTTATACAGACATTATGGTAGGTATAAAGGGTTGGACTAGAGGACGTATGTCTTTATACAACCTCCAGCTACTATCTTACATGCACACCACCGGTTAACGAGACATTATGGGTAGGGTACTAAAGGTTGGACTAGAATGGACGTATGTCTTTATTTTTTTTACACTCCAATACTATGTACTATGTACTGTTATGACGACATTAATGGTGGGTATAAAGGTTGGACTAGTTGGCCGTATGTCTTTTACAACCTCCAATACTATGTACTTAGTAACTGTTTATCAGACTTATGGGTTAGGGTATAAAGGTGGGACTAGGTATGACGTAGTCTTTATCAAACCTCCAATACTTGTTATTATGTAATGTTATACAGACATTTGAGGGTAGGTATAAATGTTGGGACTATATGTAACGTAGTCTTTACCCAACCTCCAAATAAGATGTTCTACTTACACTGTTGATACATACATTATGAGTAGGGTAAAAGGTTGGACTAGATGGACGTATGTCTTTATACAACCTCCAAACTATGTTACGATGTTATTTAACTAGCATGATACCTGTTTTGCTCCCGGTGATGCTGTGTAGTCCTGCAATGGGTGATATAACAGGTTCATATCGTTATAACAGGTTTATATCGTTATAACAGGTTCATATCGTTATAACAGGTTTATATCATTATAACAGGTTCATATCGTTATAACAGGTTCATATCGTTATAACAGATTCATATCGTTATAACAGGTTCATGTCGTTATAACAGGTTCATGTCGTTATAACAGGTTTATATCGTTATAACAGGTTTATATAGTGAATAATGCACCCCCAACTGTAAATTATAAGGATATTAGAAGTCACAGAGGAGTTCCGTGACCATATAAAAGAACGAGGCTGCAGGCCGAGTACCTTTTATACAGGGCACGGAACTCCAGGGTGACTTCTAATATCCTTATAATTTACAGTTAGGGGGGCATTATTTATTATAACCTACCCCTTTATGGCTTCTGGTTTCCTTCTCCTCCTGGAACTGTAAGATTATAAGGCTATAATCTTACAGTTCCTCCAATAGAAATCCAATACTGGGGTAGGTTATATCGTTATAACAGGTTTATAGATCTCACCTATAGAATATCTTGCAGTCCAGACGTTGGCCCCATGTGTGGTGAAGGATATTGGGTACAATTCTACAAGATACTATTTGAGTAATGTGTTTAAATACAGCTGGATGCAGTCCCTGGATCTTGTATTAGGAAGGCCCATTGGGGCAGTACCATGTACATGGAATGTTTATAATTGTTTTATTCTTGACATTCTGGCCACCAATCAACACTGAGTGTGGCCAGTTGTAGCCTCTATAGGGAATTGCAGGTTTGTATACAGTAGATAGACTTGATAAAGGAACACACAGACCCAGTGGACTGGAATCTGAGCTAATTATTGAAGTACATTGCTGTGTTAGTAGCTATGATCTGCTTAGACATTATTGTGTTCCTACCATGTAACCAAATACCTGTGTTTATCAGAACAGCCCTGGACCCGACCCAGAACTTTATCAATGACAGATCAGAGTTTGCTTTTTATTTAATTAGACTCAACGAACCTGCAGGTTTAAAGGGAAATCCTCATTATTACCTGGCCCTCTAATTACAGGTGGTAGATAAAGGATTTGTCTACAAACACTTTAACCAGTTCAGTGACTTTTCACCTGATGTAAACTTGCTGAGCTAGACATGTCCCATTTCTGAGAACCAGTCTGGCAACGCCAACATTTTCCACTGGCTGTAACCTGCTGGATGCCGGGTTCATGCAATGATTGGAGCTGGTCACACAGCGGTGGACAATGCAATATTATGACAGTAATGTGTGAAATAGGGATACAGGGCAGTGTGACAGGGACATAGGACACTAGATGTGTCTGCTTGGATTTCGCTCCAAACCAGAGAACGACAGTCGGGTCACATTTCTCATGCTCATCCACATTATTAATAATGATACATAGAGTCATTGTATTCACATTGGTGCATATTCACACAGTAAATATATATATTACGGATGGTATTTAGTGTATATTCACACAGTGTTTTAGTTATCTTGTGCAATTTGGTGACTGTGAGGGATTGGTTAAAACATATTCTGATTTTCTATCCACCTTTCCCATTAACCTGTTACGCACCATCCCATGGGTGGATTAGACAAAATGTACTTCCTATCATAAAGTAATATGTAACTGTTATACAGACATTATGGGTAGGGTATAAAGGTTGGACTAGATGGACGTATGTCTTTATACAACCTCCAATACTATGTTACTATGTAACTGTTATACAGACATTATGGGTAGGGTATAAAGGTTGGACTAGATGGATGTATGTCTTTATATAACCTCCAATACTATGTTACTATGTAACTGTTATATAGACATTATGGGTAGGGTATAAAGGTTAGACTAGATGGACGTATGTCTTTATACAACCTCCAATACTATGTTACTATGTAACTGTTATACAGACATTATGGGTAGGGTATAAAGTTACTATGTAACTGTTATATTTTTTTTTTTTTGCACTTACTGATCCTAAAAGTTTAATTTGGTCTCTTTTTGGTACCTGTGCAATTTTCTTTCTAATAGATGGTTAGTTTCCATTGAAAGGATTAAAGTTCATGATCATCATTGGGATTTGTATCTGTGCCATTTTGTGCAGGTTACAGGTGCTGAATCTTGATAAAAACAGCATCAGTGAAGTCCCGTATCTGTATCCCTTGGAGTCCAACATGGAGGGTCCACGGTGTAACAATGCTGCAGAATCAGGTGACAAGACACAGGAAACAGAAATGGAGAGATGGAAAGTTCAGAAGACCCCCCTCTTGGACTACATGGTATTTTCCAATCCTGATGATCCAGACAGAACAGGTTAGTGGAACCCTTGAAATGTTTTATAACAGGTTCAGTTACATTAGACTGTAATTCTGCAGTGTCATTACTGGAAAATAAAACTACTGGACATGATTCAAAATGCAAAAACATACCCCCATCCCCTACACAGACCAAGGTACACACACTAGTTACAATCTTAACTCATCCCCAAGCTTCTATCACAACCAACACGTAAGTCAGCAGAAATAGTTAGTTTCACAGTAATAAACACAAAACCTTTTTCCCAAGACCACACAGACACAGGGACACACACCTACTGATACACTACTTTTTCCATGAGAACCATACTTAAATAATCTGAAACATTTATTTTACATTATGGTCATAAATGCAAAAACATACCAACACCCCACGCAAACACAGGTGCACCCATCTGCTGGTGCACCCTAACTCCCACCCCATCATTCTGTTTCCATGGCATCCATACCTAAATCCTCCCTTAATTTGGTATATGGTCTAAAATGCAAAAACATACCTCCTACCACACAGACATAGGTACACACACCTACTGATGCACCCCATACCTAAATCATAAAAAAGAAAAATTGACCGGGATGCCCTATAGATTTCTATAGGGGCATGTGACAGCATACCCTATAGAAATCTATAATATTAACTTTATACAGACATTTGGGATAGGGTATAAAGTTGTGAACTAGATGGACGTATGTCTTTATACAACCTCCAATACTATGTTACTATGTAACTGTTATACAGACAGTATGGATAGGGATAAAGGTTGGACTAGATGGACGTATGTCTTCATCATCCCTCCAATTACATGTTACTATGTCACTGTTACAGACATTATGGGTAGGGTATAAAGGTTTGGACTAGATGGACGTATGTCTTTATACAACCTCCAAACTATGTTACTATGTAACGTTATACAGACATATGGGAGGGTATAAAGGTTGGACTAATGGACGTATGTCTTTAACAACTACCCCAAAACTATTTTACTATGAACTGTTACAGACATTATGGGTAGGGTATAAGGTTGGAACTAGATGGACGTAGTCTTTATACAACCTCCAATACATGTTACTATGTAACTGTATAACGACATTTGGGTGGGTATAAAGGTTGGCTAGATGGAGCGTATGTCTTTAACAACCTCCAATACTATGTTCGATGTAACTGTTATACAGACATTATGGGTAGGGTATAAAGGTTGGACTAGATGGACGTATGTCTTTATACACCTCCAATACTATGTTACTATGTAACTGTTATAAGACATTATGGTAGGTATAAAGTTGGACTAGATGGACTATGTCTTCATATCACCAATATATGTACTAGTTACTCTATTTAACTGTTATACAGACATTTGGGTAGGGTATAAGGTTTGGACTAGATGGACGTGTCTTTATAACCACAATATATGTACTATTAACTGTTATACGAGACATTATGGGTAGGGTAAAGGTTGGACTAGATGACGTATGTCTTAACAACTCAATACTATGTTCCTATGTAACGTATACAGACATTATGGTAGGGTATAAAGGTTGGACTAGATGGAGTATGTCTTTATACAACCTCCATACTATGTTATAAATGTAACTGTTATACAGACATATGGAGGGTATAAAGTTGGATAATGGACGTATGTCTTTATACACCCTCCAATACTATGTTATTAGTACTGTTATAAGACATTACTGGGTAGGGTATAAAGGTTGGACTAGATGACGTATGCTTTATACAACCTCAATACTATGTTACTATGTAACTGTTATACGACATTATGGTAGGGTTATAAAGGTTTGGACTAGTGGACGTAGTCTTTATACAACCTCCAATACTATGTTACTATGACTTTATCAGACTTATGGGTAGGTATAAAGGTGGACTAGATGGACGTATTCTTTATTACACCTCCAATACTATGTACTATGTAACTGTTTAAGAATATGGGTAGGGTTTAAAGTTTAGATGGACGTATGTCTTTAAACCTCCAATCTATGTTACTATTAAACTGTTATACAGACATTATGGGTAGGGATAAATTGGACTAAATGGACGATGTCTTTATAAACCTCCAATACTATTTACTAGTACTGTTATAGACATTATGGGTAGGGTTAAAGTTGGACTAGATGGACTATGTCTTATACAACCTCCATATAATGTTACTATGTAACTGTTATACAGACTATGGGTGGGTTAAAGGTGGACTAGATGGATGTATGTCTTATACAACCTCCAATACTATGTTACTAGTAACTGTTTATACGACATATGGGTAGGGTATAAGGTTGGACTAGATGGACGTATGTCTATATAACCTCCAATACTATGTTTACTAGTAACTGTTATACTAGACATTATGGGTAGGGTATAAATGAGACTAGATGGAGTATGTCTTTATACAACCTCCAAACTATGTTACTATGTAACTGTATCACATTATGGTAGGGTATAAAGTGACTAGATGATATTTATACCTCAATACATTTCTATGTACTGTTATATTTTTTTTTTTTTGCACTTACTGATCCTAAAATTTAATTGGTCTCTTTTTGTACCTGTGCAATTTCTTCTAATAGATGGTTGTTTCCAGTGAAAGTGTTAAAGTTCATGACATCATTGGGATTTGTATCTGTGCGCATTTTGTGCAGGTTTCACAGTGCCTGAATCTTGATAAAAACAGCATCAGTGAAGTCCCGTACTGTATCCTTGGAGTCCAACATGGAGGGTCCACGGGTGTAACAATGCTGCAGAATCAGTGACAAGACACAGGAAAACAGAAATGGAGAGATGGAAAGTTCAGAAGACCCCCCTCTTTGACGACATGGTATTTTCCAATCCTGATGATCCAGACAGGAACAGGTTAGTGGAACCCTTGAAATGTTTTATAACAGGTTCAGTTACATTAGACTGTAATTCTGCAGTGTCATTACTGGAAAATAAATACTGGACATGATTCAAAAGCAAAAACTAACCCCCATCCCCTACCAGACCAGGTACACACACTATTACAATCTTAACTACCCCAAGCTTCTATCACAACCAACACGTAAGTCAGCAGAAATGTTAGTTTCACAGTATAAACACAAAACCTTTTTCCCCAGACCACACACACAGGGACACACACCTACTATACAGCTACTTTTTTCCATGAAAACCATACTTAATAATCTGAAACATTTATTTTACATTATGGTCATAAATGCAAAAACATACCAACACCCCACGCAAACACAGGTGCCCACATTGCTGGTGACACCCTAACTCCCACCCCATCATTCTGTTTCCATGGCACTCCATACCTAAATCCTCCTTATTGGTATATGGTCTAAAATGCAAAAAACATACCTCCTACCACACAGACATAGTTCACACACCTACTGATTGCACCCCATCCTAAATCATAAAAAGAAAAATGGACCGGGTGCCATATAGGATTCTATAGGGGCATGTGACAGCATACACTATAGAAATCTATAAATATCCAGTCAAAGTTCCGAAGTTTATACTTATATTTCTCTTTGTAGTTAGTTTTGTTTTAATGTTTATAAATGTACAGGCAGGTAATGAGTGTCTATCTAATAGGGCCTAGGGGAAGTGAAATTAAATTTTAACTTCTTTTTTACAAAGTCCACTACTAACATAAAACAATGACATTGATTGATTTGGTTGCCTTGACAGGTTTTTCCTCACTTCGGACGGAAACAATTCGCTTAGGGTAGTCATTATCCACTTTATTATAATGGGAGATGCAGTGAAATATTTTCTTATAAAAAAGTCATTCTGCTCCTACTATCTTAGTGACTAAAGCTATGAACCTTGTACGTTTTTATATGGTTAGGGAACTCCTAACCAAAATAAAAAAGTACCAACATTATCCGCTTATATTACACTGTAAGGGGACATATCCCTTATATATACACGTAAGGGACCATTATCCCTTATATAGTACATGTAAGGGAACATTATCCCTTTATATTACACTTGTAAGGGGAACATAACCCTTATTATATTACACCTGTAAGGGAGACATTATCCCTATAATAGACACTGTGAAGGAGGGTAACATTATCCCTTATATGTATTAGGAACATCCTATATCAAGGTAAGGGGAACATTATCCCTTTATACTTACACTGTAAGGGGAACATTATCCTATTGATATGATTAATCAAAACTGTAAGGGGAAACTGATCCCTTATATATTACAACTGTAAGTGGAACATTATCCTTTATATTACATACTTAAGGGGAGGAACATATCCCTTATATATTACACGTAAGGAGTGACATTATCCGTAATATTACACGTGTAAGGGGAACATATCCCTTATATATTACAAAACTTAAGGAACATTACCCTTATATATTACCACTGTAAGGGGAACCTATATCCCTTATATATACACGTGTAAGGGAACATTATCCCTTATATATTAATCTGTAAGGGGAAATTAGCCTTATATATTACAATGTAAGGGGAACAGTATCCCTTATATATTAGACTGTAAGGGGAACATTATCCCTAATATTACACTGTAAGGGGACATTATCCCTTATATATTACACTGTAAGGGGAACATATCCTTATATATTACACTGTAAGGGGACATATCCTTATATATTACACTGTAAGGGTTCGCACACATTATCCCCTTATATATTCACTGTAAGGGGACATACTCCCTATATTACTCTGTAAGAGCAACACGGTAAGGGCGAATCATATACCCTTATATATTACACTATGAAGGGGTAACTTATCCCTATATACTGTACACTGTAGGGGGAACATTATCCTATATATTACACTGTAAGGGAACTATTATCCTTATATATACACTGTAAGGGGACATTATCCCTTATATATTACACTGTAAGGGGAACATTATCCCTTATATATTACACTGTAAGGGGAACATTATCCCTATATTATACACTGTAAGGGGAACATTATCTTATATTTCATACTGTAAGGGGAACATTATCCTTTATATTACACTGTAAGGGGAACATTATCCCTTATATATTACACTGTAAGGGGAACATTATCCCTTATATATTACACTGTAAGGGGAACATTATCCCTTAATATTACACTGTAAGGGGAACTATCCCAACATTATATTACACTGTAGGGAACATTATCCCTTATATATTACACTGTAAGGGGAAATGTATCCCTTAATATTACACTGTAAGGGGAAACATTTATCCCTTATATATTACACTGTAAGGGGAACATTATCCCTTATATATTACACTGTAAGGGGAAACATTATCCTTATATATTACACTGTAAGGGGAACATTTCACCTTATATATTACACTGTAAGGGGAACATTTATCCTTATATATTCGAAAATGATAACACTGAAGGGGAACATTACTCCCTTATATATACACTGTAAGGGGAACATTATCCCTTATATATTACACGAAGGGGAACATTCCTTATATATACACTGTAAGGGGAACATTATCCCTTATATATAAATTAAGGGAAATTACCTTAATATTAACTGTAAGGGGAACATTCTCCCTATATATTACACTGTAAGGGGAACATTATCCCTTATATATTACACGTAAGGGGAACATTATCCCTTATATATACACTGTAAGGGAACATTATCCTTAATATTACACTGTGAAGGGGAACATTATCCCTTATAATTACACTGTAAGGGGAACATTCATCTCTATTATACACTGTAAGGGGAACGTATCCTTATGATATTACACTGTAAGGGAACATACCCTTAATATTACACTGTAAGGGGATAACATGTATCCTTATATATTACACTGTAAGGGGAAACATATATCCCTATATATACACTGTAGGGACATTATCCCTTAATATTACACTGTAAGGGGAAATTATCCCTATTATAACCGTAAGGGGAACATTATCTTATATATTACACTGTAAGGGCACATTATCCCTTATATATTACACTGTTAGTGGGAACATTATCCATATAGATTTACACTGTAAGGGGAACTATCCTTATATATTACACTGTAAGGGGAATACATTATACATTATATATTACACTGTAAGGGAACATTATCTTAGTATATTACAACTGTAAGGGGAACATTTATCCCTTATATATACACTGTAAGGGGAACATTATCTTATATATGTACACTGTAAGGGGATACATTATCCCTTATATCATTACACTGTAAGGGAACATTTATCCCTTATATATTACACTGTAAGGGGAACATTATCCCTTATATATTACACTGTAAGGGGAACTTATCCCTTATTATTACACTGTAAGGGGAACATGTATCCTTATATATTACACTGTAAGGGGAACATTATCCCTTATATATTACACTGTAAGGGGAACATTATCCCTATATATTACACGTAAGGGGAACATTATCCCTAATATTACACTGTAAGGGGACATTATCCCTTATATATTACACTGTAAGGGGAACATTATCCCTATATATTACACTGTAAGGGGCACATTATCCCTGTTATATTATTTTTTTTTTTTGACACTTTAAGGGGAAATTATCCCCTTATATATTACACTGTAAGGGGAAATTCTGTAATTCCCATGAGGCAACATTATCCTATATAGTACACGTAAGGGGGAACATTTCCCTTATATATTGACACTGTAGGGGGAACAGTTATCCCTTATATATTACCACTGTTAAGGGGATACCCTTAATCCCTTAAGATTATCCCTTATATATTACACTGTAGGGGACATTTTATCCCCTCTATATATTACAATGTAAGGGAAATATCAGCCTATATATTACACTGTAAGGGTACGTTTATCCTTATATATTGACACTGTAAGGGAACATTATCCTTATATTCACACTGTAAGGGGTATGTAAATGTACAGGTTACATGTCCTTATATATACACGTGAAGTGGGGGGAACAATCTATCCTTATATATACACTGTAAGGGGAACATTATCCCTTATATATTAACTATGTAAGGGGAACTATTCCTTATTAATTACAACTGTAAAGGGTTATCCTTATATCTGGAAGGGAACTCCTTATATATTACACGGTAAGGGACATATCCTTATATATTACACTGTTAAGGGGAACATTATCGCTATATGATTTAACACTGTAAGGGGGAACATCCCCCTATACATTACCTACGAAGGCATTACTTACCTTTTATGGAAGGGGAAACATTATCCCTTATATATTACACTGTAAAGGGAACAGTATCCCTTTTATATTTCATGTAAGGGGAACATTATCCCTATTATTACCATTAAGGGGAACATATCCCTTATATATTACACGTAGGGAACATTATCCTTATATATTACACTGTTAAGGGGAACATTATCCCTTATGATATTATACTGTAAGGGGAAACATTATCCTTATATATTACACTGTAAGGGGAACTTTATCCCTTATATATTACACTGTGAAGGGGAACATTTATCATTATATATTACACGTAGGGTTACATTATCCTTATATATAACTGTAAGGGGAAAACATTATCCTTATATATTACACTGTAAAGGGGAACATGATCCCTTCTATATTTCACGTAAGAGGTGGAACATTGATCCCATTATATAGTTTACACTGTAAAGAGCACATTTATCCCTTAATAATTACCACTGTAAAGGGGAACATTATACCTTATTAGTTACACTGGTAAGGGGAACATTCTATAATGTCCACTGTAAGGGAACATATCTTATATATTACACATGTAGGGTACATTATCCCTTATATATACACTGTAGGGGAACATTTATCCTTTATTTACAATGGTAAGGGGAAACATTATCCCTTATATATTTCACGTAAGGGGAACATTATCCCTATGATATTACACTGTCAAGGGAACATTATCCCTTATATAACATAAGTGTGGTATTTGTATAATGGAGTCTGCATATGGTATATAATCCTTATTAACAAATCACGCAGGCTATGTCATAAGTGACTCATTTCTTAGACTACTCCACTGCCCCTCCATTTCTTTCTTTCCTCCTTTCTATAGGGGCATGTGACAGCATACCCTATAGAAATCTATAATATACAGTCAAATTCGAAGTTTATACTTATATTTCTCTTTGTAGTTAGTTTTGTTGTTAATGTTTATAAATGTACAGGCAGGTAATGAGTGTCTAATAGGGTACTAGGGGCAGTTGAAATTTAATTTTAACTTCTTTTTTAAAAGTCCACTAACATAAAACAATGACATTGATTGATTTGGTTGCCTTGACAGGTTTTTCCATCAACTTCGCTTAGGGGTACATTATCCACTTTATTATAATGGGAGATGCAGTGAAATATTTTCTTATAAAAAGTCATTCCGCTCTATATCTTAGTGACTAAAGCTAAGTTACCTTGTACTTTTATATGGTTAGGGAACTCCTAACCAAATAAAAAAGTACCACATTATCCCTTATATATTACACTGTAAGGGGAACATTATCCCTTATATATTACACTGTAAGGGGAACATTATCCCTTATATATTACACTGTAAGGGGAACATTATCCCTTATATATTACACTTCCTTGGGGTCTTAATGTAACCAACTGAACCGCTGAACTATGTGTGCTCCCAGCTCTGTTCCCTATTGGCAGTGGTGTATCTACCTTCACCCCTGCAACCGCGGGTGGGCCCGGACAGTAGAAGGGCCCTCCATAAGCTCACAACCTCCGCGATGAGCTGTTTCTAAACCTCACTGATAGTAACTAATCTACCAACTGGTTACACTGTCACCTCCTAATGTAGGGGGAAGGAAAGCAGTGAATGGACCTGCCAACTGGTTACAGTGTCACCTCCTAATGTAGGGGGAAGGAAAGCAGTGAATGGACCTGCCAACTGGTTACACTGTCACCTCCTAATGTAGGGAGAAGGAAAGCAGGGAATGGACCTGTCTTGTATCTCACTGATAGTAACTAATCTACCAACTCGTTACACTGTTACCTCCTAATGTAGGGATAAGGAAAGCACTAAATGGACCTGCCTTGTATCTCACTGATAGTAATTAATCTACCAACTGGTTACACTGTCACCTCCTAATGTGGGGAGAAGGAAAGCAGTGAATGGACCTGCCTTGTATCTCACCGATAGTAACTAATCTACCAACTGGTTACACTGTCACCTCCTAATGTAGGGAGAAGGAAAGCAGTGAATGGACCTGCCTTGTATCTCACTGTTATAGTACTTTATGGTGGGAATTTATTTATTGCATTGGGCCGTGGTTAATGGTTAATTGAATTTAATACAATCCCATATACTGTAGTAGTAAATTATTTAATTTGGTCTGAACTATTCATATTGATCCATTTTGAATAAATACTACACCTATTTTTTTTTATTCTAGGGATGCAGTGTTCATTAATAAATACAATCTGTGTCCCAGTGATCAGGCAGGGATTGTAACCATGATTCCCTCTCCCTCCAAAAGTAGTTATTTCTATGGTTGATTTGTTACTGATAAGTACCATTATAGTAATGCTGGAGGGTACTGGACATTAAGATGGCACTGTGTGTGAAATTAAAGGGTATCTTTACAAATCATCATTTGAAATTACAGCATTTACAGGGAAAGACCTGTCACTCCATAAGTAGAAATGATAATATGTCCCATCCCTGACCTTTTACTAGGATGCTTGGCGGCCTGCCAGCACACTTTCTTGAACATTTACGAGAATCAGCAGAGAAAAGAAGGCGTGAGGGAAGGGGAATGTGTAAGCAGAGCAGTGTCCATGGGGAGTCTGTGCAGAACTCATAAGTGTCGCAGACACTATAAGAAGGCAGTGATTAATGGAGGGTGGGGCTATAAGGAGCACTCACTAAACTTTAATAATTTAATGACAAAGCAAACACAGATCAATATGTGAGCACCACCATTTTACTTCTCTCACATTCTAGTTTCAGATAATGTAAAGTTGTTTAAGTGCGTATTGTGACCCTTTAAGCTAACCTTTGGACAAGCCTGGTTTCCAGACACGAGGTCCCAATCCTATATAAACTGCAGTATACAAAAGCGTAAGTTTGTTACATAGCAATGCACTGCTGGACACTACGCTAATGGATGGATTGAAAATTCACAGCGAATCACAATGCAGCAGGAACTGCTACCGGCCTATTATATCGGAAGTGCGATTCCCCCTCACACAGCAGACCGTACTGAGTGACAAGTGGCCAGTGGCAATCCCACCGAGCAGCCTTACAAACCCAGTGATATATCCCCCCACACTAGGGTTACCAGACCTTGGATTCCAGGGAATACTTAATAAAATGTAATTAGTGCAGATGGACTCGGCCTTGCTGAGTATTTTATATAGGTGTCAAATCCGGCCTTGATCTCTTAATCCGACCAATTACAAAATGAATGGGGCCAGGCGAAATCTCACGATCGTATGTCGGACACAAGGTGAAACGGGAAAGGCGGATGGAGGAATATTGATTGAATGTCTCGGATCGGACGGAGGGTAAGTACTAATGTATGGGCACATTTACCCTCAGCGGATCACACATTCATATAGAGATGGGCTCAAAGCCTTTATCACTATATAACGTCTTAAAGGAATTTCTTCTTTTCTTTTATTCTTTCATTTTGTCGGACTGTGTCTCCTCCCACGGTTTTCCAGCTGGAGACGCGACACGCGTATAAAACTACATTACTACTAAAATCGAATCAGTTCTGTATTTTGCGAAATATATAATTAATCATATAACTAGAAAGGGAAAGTGTAAACTTTGAATTTGTCCTGAAAGGCTGCAGCGTGGAAGGGAATGTGTTTGTCCGTGCTGCGGGTTCAAATTGAATAATCTTGCTGTGGTGATGAATAATATGATTAGATCGTATAATTCACACCTACACTGATTAGCTGATTGGCAGCTCACCGGGGAAGGGGGTGGGTCTAGTAAGGGGGACCCAGATCTGGGAAATCTGCAGGGTGGGGCAGAAGCCTTCTTAGTTACTGCCCCAACCCCACACAGACACTGGTACACACACCTACTGATATTCTCCTAACCCTCGTGTTACACTATACAGATCATGGTCACTCTATGGACATTTCTGTAAAGATAACGTCTCTGTGTTTTATTCACAGACGTCATATTCACGTCAATCACAAACCCACCAAAGGACGGTCAGGCGATGGTAATTATTATTTTATTCTTCATTCTCTAATGTAAAGGGGAAAGATTTCTTATCATCTAGGCAGAAAAGAGATGATCAATGCACATTCCTGGGCCCCACTCAATGTCATAATATCTATGCTATGTCCTTCCAACCCCTTCAAGGTAACCCCAGTATGGAAGGTCCTAACTAATTACCATGAGTCGTTTATCTGGGCTGACTCTCCCTGCTTGGTTGCATTGTTATGTATAAAATTGTAACTAAAACCCCCATGTTTTTACTGTTTATATTATGATAGTAAATGGGGCCCAGGAATGTGCATTGATCATCTCCATAGTAGTGCTCCCACAGCCCCCTTTGTGAATGTTCCTTTCCTAATCTTCTTTTTTTTTCGATAAAGGAGCAGAAAACATATTCAGATCAGTAATCCCAAGCTGCTTTGTCTTTATGCATGAGTTGCCATACTGCTTGCTGCAGCGTATACATATTCTCATTAGATCAGCAGAAGAGAACTGCATAATTTACATTGCTCTTCATTAGTCCACATACATAGAGAAGGAATATCCTGTGTCTGCAATAGGAAATACTGCACACTGTCTAAGGAAGCAATATGGCAGCTTCTACACATATTAAACACTGACAGTAGGTCAGGGTCTGAGGGAGGATGGGTGTGGCCTGAGTACATTGAAGGCGGAGCCAATAAAGCACATGGTTACTGGCTGGGATGGTGCTAGTGTGGCCCCCAGTCTGAGCCAGTTTGGGCCCCCTTGACAAGCAAGTGCTGGAACCTTAAGACAGAGCTCTCTAGACTTACAATCTAGTTCCTATTAAGTAAACATAGCACCATACTGTAACCCAGTAAGTCTGACACACCTGTGGGTTACACTCTCTTTACACCATTACATTAGTGAACTCACCGACACTATAATATCTATAATCTATAATATTTATGTCTTTGCTTTTGGCTGATCTCCTGTTTAAAAGATTTAACTTGTAAATCCACCGAATAACATGGCACTTTGCTTTATCGGCTCAGAAAACGATGACGGAACCAAAATAGTTGCATCTCCTGTTCAAAATGGCGAAGATGAAAGGAATCGTATCTGGTCACCTCCTCTACCAAGTCTGAAATGCCTCAGCCTGGCGGATAACAAGGTACTAAAGTGGAACTTTCCAGACCAATAAACTATCATACACAGGGCTATTCTCCTATTGGATGATCATCTTACCTTACCTGTGGACACTAGTTTCTAATTGTTAAACATTGTCACATTGTAGACCCTGTAGACCATTTTCATGGTACAATATATCTAATCGGAGAATTAATCTCTTTCTCCCTGTGTCAATTGCACTGAGCGTGTCCAAGCTTACTGAGCTCAGGGTGAGCTTCTCCTTTAAGACAATAAATTATTACAACCGGACAGCCTTTACATTAGCGCTGAGCCAATCACTGACAAACTGTCTGTAGATTTATTATTATTCGGTGGGTCACAGAGACAGTATGACACTTTGTACAGTACACCCAGTGTTATGTAATGTAATATCCAATACCATGTGGGATCAACATATTCTATGAAATATGGTAATGTAATATCCAATACCATGTGGGTTGAACATATTCTATGAAATATGGTAATGTAATATCGCTACCATTTGGGTTTGAAACATATTATATGTAATATGGTAATGTAATATCAAATCACCATGTGGGTTGAACTATTCTATGTAATATGGTAATGTAATATCCAATACCATGTGGGTTAGAACATATTCTATTAATATGGTAATGTAATATCCAATACCATGTGGGATCAACATATTCTATGTATATGGTAATGTTATAATCCAATACCATGTGGATGAACATATTCTATGTAATATGGTAATGTAATATCTAATCCATGGGTTGACACATATTCTATGTAATATGGTATGTAATATCCATACCATGTGGGTTGAACATATTCTATGTAATATGGTAATGTAATATCCATACCATGTGGGATTGAACATATTCTATGTAATATGGTATGTAATATCCAATACCATGTGGGTTGAACATATTCTATGAAATATGGTAATGTAATATCCAATACCATGTGGATTTCCCATTATATGTAATAGGGTAATGTAATATCAATACCATGTGGGATGAACATATTCTATGTAATATGGTAATGTAATATCCAATACCAGTGGGGATGAACATATTATATGTAATATGGTAATGTAATATCCAATACCATGTGGGTTGAACATATTCTATGTAACTGGTAATGTAATATCCAATACCATGGGATGAACTATTCTATGTATATGGTAATGTAATATCCAATACCATTGGGTTGAACATTTCTATGTAACATGGTAATGTATATCCATACCACGTGGGATGAACATATTCTATGTAATATGGTAATGTAATATCCAATCCCATGTGGGGATGAACATATTCTATGTAATATGGTAATGTTAATATCCAATACATTGGGATCAACATATTCTGAAATATGTAATGTAATGTAATATCCAATACCATGTGGGTTGAACATATTTCTATGTATATGGTATTGATATCCAATACCATTGTGGGATGACATATTCTATGTAATATGGTAATGTAATATCCAATACCATGTGGGTTGAACATATCTATGTAATATGGTAATGTGATATCCAATACCATGTGGATGAACATATTCTTATGAAATATGGTAATGTAATATCCAATACACGTGGGTTGAACATATTCTATGTAATATGGTAATGGATAATCCAATATACCATGTTGGTTGAACATATTCTATGTAATATGGTAATGTAATATTCAATACCATGTGGGATGACATATTCTATGTAATATGGTAATGTAATATCCAATACCATGTGGGTTGAACATTCTATGTAATGTAATTGTAATTCAATACACTGGTTGAACATATTCTATGTAATATGGTATGTAATACCAATACCATGTGGTTGAACTAATTCTATGTAATATGGTAATGTAATATCCAATACCATGTGGGTTGAACATATTCTATAATATGGTAATGTAATATCCAATACCAGTGGGTTGAACATATTCTATGTAATATGGTAATGTAATATCCAATCCCATGTGGGATGAACATATTCTATGTAATATGGTAATGTAATATCCAATACCATGTGGGTTGAACATATTCTATGTAATATGGTAATGTGATATCCAATACCAGGTGGGATGAACATATTCTATGTAATATGGTAATGTAATATCCAATACCATGTGGGTTGAACATATTCTATGTAATATGGTAATGTGATATCCAATACCATGTGGGATGAACATATTCTATGAAATATGGTAATGTAATATCCAATACCACGTGGGTTGAACATATTCTATGTAATATGGTAATGTGATATCCAATACCATGTGGGTTGAACATATTCTATGTAATATGGTAATGTAATATCCAATACCATGTGGGATGAACATATTCTATGTAATAGGGTAATGTATATCCAATACCATGTGGGATGAACATATTCTATGTAATATGGTAATGTAATATCCAATACCATGTGGTTGACAATATTCTATGTAATATGGTAATGTAATTCCAATACCATGTGGGTTGAACATATTCTATGTATATTGGTAGTGAATATCCAATACCATGTGGGATGACATATTCATGTAATATGGTAATGTATATCCAATACCATGTGGGTTGAACTATTCTATGTAATATGGTAATGTGATATCCAATACCATGTGGGCTGAACTATTCTATGAAATATGGTAATGTAATATCCAATACCATGTGGGTTGAACATATTCTATGTAATATGGTATGTATATCCAATACCATTGGTGAAAATTCAATTTAATATGGTAATGTAATATCCTATACCATGTGGGATGAACATATCTATGTAATATGGTAATGTAATATCCAACACCATGTGGGATCAAACATATTCTATGTAACATGGTAATGTAAATCCAATACCATTGGGATGAACATATTCTATGTAATATGGTAATGTAATATCCAATACCAGTGGTGTGAACATATTCTATGTAATATGGTAATGATATCCAATACCATGTGGGTGAACATATTCTATGAAATAATTGGTAATGTAATATCCAATACCATGTGGGTTGACATATTCTATGTAATATGGTAATGTAATATCCAATACCATGTGGGATGACAATATTCTATGGAAATATGGTAATGTAATATCCAATACCATGGGGTTGAACATATTCTATAATATGGTAATGTAATTCCAAACCATGTGGATCAACATATTCTATGAAAATGGTAATGTGATATCCAATACTTGTGGATGAACATATTTATGAATATGGTAATGTAATATCCAATACCATGTGGGTTGAACATATTCTATGTAATATGGTAATGTATATCCATACCATGTGGGATGAACATATTTATGTAATATGGTAATGTAATATCCAATACCATGTGGGTTGAACATTTCTATGTAATATGGTAATGTATATCCAACACCATGTGGGATCAACATATTCTATGTATATGGTAATGTGATACCAATACCATGTGGATGAACATATTTGAATGTAACATGGTAATGTAATATCCAATACCATGTGGGTTAACTACTTCATTATATGTGAATGTGATAATCCAATACCATGTGGGTGAAACATATTCTATTTATATGGTAAGTAATATCCAATACCATGTGGGTTTGAACAATCTATGTATATGGTAATGATATCCATACCATGTGGGATGAACATATTCTATGAATATGGTATGTAATATCCAATACCATGTGGGTTAACATATTCTATGTAATATGGTAGTGTAATATCCAATACCATGTGGGATGAACATATTCTAGGTAATTGGTATGTAATATCCAATACCATGTGGGTTTGAACATATTCTATGTAATAGGGTAATGTATATATCCAACCCATGTGGGTCAACTATTCTATGAAATATGGTAATGTAATATCCAATACCATGTGGGAGAACATATTGATGTAACATGGTAATGTAATATCCAATACCATGTGGGATGAACTATTCTATTAAATGGTAATGTAAATCTATCCATGTGTGTTTAACATATTCTTGTAATATGGTATGTAATATCCAATACCATGTGGGATGAGAATATAATGTAACATGGTAATGTATATCCAATACCATGTGGGGGAACATATTCTATGTAATATGGTAATGTAATATCTAATACCATGTGGGATTAACCATTATATGTATATGGTAATGTAATATCCAATACCATGGGGATCAACATATTATATTATATGTAATGTGTGATTCCAATCCCATGTGGGTTGAACATATTCTATGTAATATGGTAATGTAATATCCAATACCATGTGGGTGAACATATTCGATCAACATGGTAATGTATATCCAATACCATTTGAATGAAGATATATGTAATATGGGTAATGTAATATCCAATACCATGTGGGTGAACATTCTATGTAATATGGTAATTAATACCAATACCATGTGGTGTGAACATTTCTATGTATATGGTCTTTAATATCTAATACCATGTGGATAAACCCATTATATGTAATATGGTAATGTAATATCTAATACCATGTGGGTTTGAACATATTCTATGTAATCATGGTAATGTATAATCTAATACCATGTGGGATGACCCATTAATGTAATATGGTAATGTAATATCTAATACCATGTGGGATGAACCCATTATATGTAATATGGTAATGTAATATCCAATATCATGTGGGATGAACATATTCTATGTAATATGGTAATTTAATATCTGATACCATGTGGGTTGAACATATTCTATGTAATATGGTAATGTAATATCCAATACCATGTGGGATGAACATATTCTATGTAATATGGTAATGTAATATCCAATACCATGTGGGATTAACCCATTATATGTAATATGGTAATGTAATATCCAATACCATGTGGGTGAACATATTCTATGTAATATGGTAATGCAATATCTAATACCATGTGGGATTAACCCATTATATGTAATATGGTAATGTAATATCCAATACCATGTGGGATCAACATATTATATGTAATATGGTAATGTGATATCCAATACCATGTGGGTTGAACATATTCTATATAATATGGTAATGTAATATCCAATACCATGTGGGTTGAACATATTCGATGTAACATGGTAATGTAATATCCAATACCATGTTGAATGAAGATATATGTAATATGGTAATGTAATATCCAATACCATGTGGGTGAACATATTCTATGTAATATGGTAATGTAATACCCAATACCATGTGGGTGAACATATTCTACGTAATATGGTAATTTAATATCTAATACCATGTGGGATTAACCCATTATATGTAATATGGTAATGTAATATCTAATACCATGTGGGTCGTGTCTTTCATAGGGTCCATTTCCAAGGTAATTTAATATAGGTTCCTGCGACTTTAACAAAGGGTGTACTGCAGCTGCATCAGTTTCTGGAAGCGAATCGCTCACCCGCCGCAACCCTATTCAATAGCGAAAATCTAACACCAACAGATAAAGTGACCATTGCATTACAGGAAGGAGGAAGTGGCTGGTTGTTGATTATTTGTTTCGGCGGTTTATGACCCATAGCAGAGTGACGTGTATAAGCATGATATACCCATTATACGTCTGTCTTTAAATCGTAGTATTGAATTAATTCGTACCTTGTTCCTGAGATGGTTATTGGGTTCCATGGTATCACAGTCTTCGAAGGGAGGGAAAGGCCACACGCTAAACATCTGTCTCTTCATGGAGAATCTGGAAAGTACAGTTCACCATTACCATATTACATATAATGAGTTCATCCCACATGGTATTAGATATTACATTACCAATTACATAAATATGTTCATCCCACTGGGATTGGATATACATTACCATATTAATAGAAATGTTCAATCCCACATGGTATTGGATATACATTACCATATTAAATAGAATATGTTCAACCACATGGTATTGGATATACATTACCATGTTACATAGAATATTGTTCATCCCACATGGTATTGGATATTACATTACCATATTACAAGTAATATGTTCATCCACATGGTATTGATATACATTACCATATTAATATAATATGTTCATCCCACATGGTATTGGATATTACATTACCATATTAAATAAGAATATGTTCACCCACATGGTATTGGATATTACATTACCATATTACATAGAATATGTTCATCCACATGGTATTGGATTTAATTACCATATTCATAGAATATGTTCAACCCACATGGTATTGGATATCACATTACCATATTACATAGAATATGTTCACCACTTGGTATTGGATATTACATTACCATATTACAGAAATATGTTCACCCACATGGTATTGGATATAAATACCATACATAGGAATATGTTCACCACTGGTATGGATAGTACATTACCATATTACATAGAATATGTTCAACCCACATGGTATTGGATATTACATTACCATATTACATAGAATATGTTACCCACATGGTATTGGAGATACATTACCATATTACATATATGGTTCATCCCACAGTATTGGATATACATTACCATATTACATAGAATATGTCAACACATGGTATTAGATATTACATTACCATATTACATTATAATGTTCAACCCACATGGTATTGGATATTACATTACCATATTACATATAATGTTACCCACATGGTATTGGATATTACATTACCATATTACATAGAATATGTTACCCACATGGTATTGAGTATTACATTACCATATTACATATATGTAACCCACATGGTATTGGATATTAATTACCATATAATAGAATATGTTCACCCACATGGGATTGGATATTACATTACCATATTACATAGAATTGTTCACCCACATGGTATTGGGAATTACATTACCATATTACAGAATATGTTCATCACATGGTATGGATATTACATACCATTTACATAGAATATGTTCAACCCACATGGTATTGGATATTACACTTACCATATTATCATAGAATATGTTACCCACATGGTATTGGATATCACATTACCATATTACATATAATATGTTCAACCCACATGGTATTGGATATTACATTACATATACAATGTTATCCCACATGGTATTATATTCATACATATTACATAGAATATGTTCACCCACATTGTATTGGATATACATTACCATATTACATAATATGTTCAATCCCACATGGTATTGGATATTACATTACCATATTACATAGAATATGTTCAATCCCACATGGTATTGGATATACATTACAATTACATAGAATATGTTCATACCCACATGGTATGGAGATTACAATTACCATATTACATAGAATATGTTCATCCCACTGGTATTGGATATTACATTACCAATTACATATAATTGGTTCATCCCACATGGTTTGGATTACAATTACCATATTACATAGAATATGTTCACCCACATGGTATTGGATATTACATTACCATATACATAGAATATGTTCATCCCACATGGTATTGGATATTACATTACCATATTACATATAGTTCATCCCACATGGTATTAGATATCATACATGTTAATCAATTGTTATCCCACTGGTATGGATATACATTACATATTTCATAGAAAGTAATCCCACATGGATTGGATATTACATTAACAATATTACATAGAATATGTTCAACCACATGGGTATTGGATATTACATTACCATATTACATAGAATATGTTCAACCACTGGTATTGGATAACATTACCATATTACATAGAATATGTTCATCCCACATGGTATTGGATATTACATTACCATATTACATAGAATATGTTGATCCCCACATGGTATGATATTACATACCATATTACATAGAATATGTTCAACCCACATGGTATTGGATATTACATTACCAATTACTAGAAATATGTTGATCCCACATGGTATTGGATATTACATTACCATATTACATATAATATGTTTCATCCCACATGGTATTGGATATTACATTACCATATTACATAGAATATGTCAACCCAAAATCCACCGAATAACATGGCACTTTGCTTTATCGGCTCAGAAAACGGATGACGGAATCAAAATAGTTGCATCTCCTGTTCAAAATGGCGAAGATGAAAGGAATCGTATCTGGTCACCTCCTCTACCAAGTCTGAAATGCCTCAGCCTGGCGGATAACAAGGTACTAAAGTGGAACTTTCCAGACAAATAAACTATCATACACAGGGCTATTCTCCTATTGGATGATCATCTTACCTTACCTGTGGAAACTAGTTTCTAATTGTTAAACATTGTCACATTGTAGACCCTGTAGACCATTTTCATGGTACAATGTATCTAATCGGAGAATTAATCTCTTTCTCCCTGTGTCAATTGCACTGAGCGTGTCCAAGCTTACTGAGCTCAGGGTGAGCTTCTCCTTTAAGACAATAAATTATTACAACCGGACAGCCTTTACATTAGCGCTGAGCCAATCACTGACAAACTGTCTGTAGATTTATTATTATTCGGTGGGTCACAGAGACAGTATGACACTTTGTACAGTACACCCAGTGTTATGTAATGTAATATCCAATACCACGTGGGATGAACATATTCTATGTAATATGGTAATGTAATATCCAATACCATGTGGGTGAACATATTCTATGTAACATGGTAATGTAATATCCAATACCATGTGGGTTGAACATATTATATGTAATATGGTAATGTAATATCTAATACCATGTGGGTTGAACATATTCTATGTAATATGGTAATGTAATATCCAATACCATGTGGGTTGAACATATTCTATGTAATATGGTAATGTAATATCCAATACCATGTGGGATCAACATATTCTATGTACGAACTGATCCATATAGGATACATCGCATGGACACTGGACATTATTTGGTATAGGTATTTGGGGACGCCCATTGCCGTACATGTATGTTTATTGGATATTTTGTAGTGTAGCAGGTTGGTATCTGGGGAGTGTGGTTGGAGTATGTCCATGTGGGGGTTGGTATGTAATAACCAGTGGGTACGGTCCTCCTTTGGTATGTGGTATTGTAGTCATGTTGGTTCTTGGGGATGCTGGTTGGAGTATTTCAAGAGTGGGGGTGGGATGTAATAACAGTGGGATACGGCCTCCTTGGGATATGTTGGTATTGTAGCAGGTGGTTCTGGGGATGATGGTTGGAGTATTCTCCATGTGGGGATGGTATGTAATAACCAGTTGGGATACGGTCTCCTTTGGATATGCTTGTATTGTAGGCAGGTTGGTTTCTGGGGCTGTGGGTGGAGTATTTCCATGTGGGGGTGGATGTAATACACCAGTGGATACGGTCCTCCTTTTGGATATGTTTGTATTGTAGGGCAGGTGGTTCTGGGGATGCTGGTTGGAGTATTTCATGTGGGGGGTGGTATGTAATAAAAAGTGAGGATACGGTCCTCCTTTGGATATGTTTGTATGTAGCGGTTGGTCGGGGGATGTGGTTGGAGTATTTTCCATGTGGGGGTGGTATGTAATAACTAGTGGGATACGGTCCTCCTTTTGGATATGTTGTATTGTAGCAGGTTGGTTTGGGGAGCTGGTGGAGTAGTATTTCCATTGTGGGTGGTATGTACAACCAGGTGGGGTACGGTCTCCTTTTGGATATGTTTGTATTGTAGACAGGTTGGTTCTGGGGAGCTGGTTGGAGTAGTTCCATTGGGGATGTATGTCAGAACAATGGGATACGGTCCTCCGTTTGGATATGTTGTATGGTAGCAGGTTGGTTCTGGGGATGCTGGTTGGAGTATTTCATGTGTGGGTGGTATGTAATAACCAGTGGGGATACGGTAATCCTTGTGGATAGTTGTATTGTAGCAGGTTGGTTCTGGAATGCTGTGTTGGAGTATTCCATGTGGGGGTGGTTGGTATGTACAAACCAGTGGGATACGGTCTCCTTTTGATTGTTTGTATTTTGACAGGTTGGTTCTGGAGAATGCTGGTTGGAAGTATTTCCCATGTGGGGGTGTATGTATAACCAGTGGGATACGGTCCTCCTTTTGGATATGTTGTATTGATTAGAAGGTGGTTCTGGGATGCTGCGTTGGAGTATTTCCATGTGGGGGTGTATGCTAATAACTAGTGGCGATCGATCCTCCTTTTGGATTATGTTTGTATTGTCAGCAGGTGTTTCTGGGATGCTGGTTGAGTAGTATTTCCATTTGTGGGTGGTATGTAACAACCAGCGGGGTACGGTCCACCTTGGATATGATTTGTATTGTAGCAGGTTGGTTCTGGGATGATGGTTGGGAGTATTTCCATGTGGGGATGGTTATGTAATAACCAGTGGGATACGGTCCTCCTTTTGGATATGTTTGTATGTAGCAGGTTGGTTCTGGGGGATGCTGGTTGGAGCTATTTCCATGTGGGGGTGTATGTAATAACAGTGGGATACGGTCTCCTTTTGGATAGGTGTGTATTGTAGCAGGTGTGGTTCTGGGAATGCTGGTTGGAGTATTTCATGTGGGTGGTATGTAATAACCAGGGGGAACGGTCCTCATTTGCGAATAGGTTGGTATTGTAGCAGGTTGGTTCTGGGAATGCTGGTGGAGTATTTCCATGTGGGGGTGGTATGTAAAACCAGGGGGATACGGTCCCTCCTTTTGGATATGTTGGTATTGTAGCAGTTGGTTCTGGGGGAATGCTGGTTGCTTTCTTGATCTGTGTTTCTGTATGGACTGACGTTAGCCCTGTTTTGTAAAATCTTTTTGAGCTGTTCAGGTGCAGACTTCTGTCGTAGCATCAAAGGCAAAGCCTGTTATATCTTATAACCTCCTGTAGATAATGGAGTTCTTTAGGTGTTAGGGTGAAAACTGTCATTACTGAGGTTTATGTGGTCGGTCTGTAGGTTTGCGAAATAGGGATTGGATGTTTGTATTGTGTTTCCTTAATCTGTATTATGGTGTCCAGGAAAGCTATTTCGGTAGGTGAATGGTTATTTTGAGTTTTAATGGTGGGGTGGATAATTGTCTATTCCTTTTGGTATAAGGTATCTGCCTCCTCTGTCTGCTCAATAGTTTTTATAAGCTTGAGCATGTGAAGTGGGCAGCAGGTAAAAACAGCAATCCAATCATGGTGTGGGATGCTCAGTTGACACAGCCTAAACGACTATCATTTCGTAATGCCGTCAATAAGGTGCAAAATATCTCAGTGCATTATCGCTCCGGGTAAATCTACCCCCGCGATTCATATTGGTTTGTGGCAAAGAGGGTAAATACTATAAGGATTTTACTAGCGGTGTTAAAACTAGCGCTTTAAAGGTAGTGCAAATGGATATGGGACGACTTTGCATATTCACCAATGTCTGTGATTGTCATAGTTATACTAATTGGATCTCTGTGGTGTAACCGGTTTTATTTACATAGTTTTCCCTTAAATCCACATTTTACTTGTGGAGGCACCAGGTAATTAATTTAGATCCTCCTACTGAAAAGACGGTGTAATAATGGCAAGCCAATTCTCCTTGTATGTGTACATTTTCTTATATACATATAATATAAATACTGGATAAAGTATATCCAAAAAATCATTTCTATAAAATCCTCTGTGCTAAATATACTAATATTAATAGATATAAAACATACCAATAAGTTGGTAAATGGCACAATAGCTTAAAAAATTTAAATCTTGAATTGAAATAATTTTCAAATGGTTGCACTTTCCCTTTAAATAAATCGCCTTAAAAAAAATAAAATTAGGAGATGGCCCCCTGTCCTTTAATTTAGATAGTTTTTCCATGAAAAAAACAACATATATCCCTGGTAAAAACCGCTGGGTGGATGTTTGTGGTTTTTTTTGGTGTTTTTTTTTTGCTTTTTTATATAATTCTTTTTTTATTGGAACGGTTTTGTTTTTAAATTACCCATTTGTCATATTGTCAGATATTACATTAATTATGGTCCAAAACCAATAAAACCATAACTTAAACGTTGAACATCAACACAACATAATTGAAAAGAAAAAAAACTAAAAAGCACTATAATGCCGATTGGGTCAGTTTTTGTTCTTGTCTTTCCTGGTTACGAAGTGTTAGCAACTTCCTTACTGTGTTATCTTCTTATCCACCTTTGGGGATATAAGGAGAGCGAATGGAGGTAACGATAAATTCAGACAGTGGATTGGACCTAGTTATAAAGAACATTCACGTACAATTAAAATGAAAATATAAAATTAATTTAATTGTATTTATCTTAATGGTGACCAATAGTTCTATCTTCTCTAAAGCTTGAATACTGATAAAAGAGAACACAAGGTGTTCCGGGCAGCATATAGCAGTGAATTGTATCATCATTGATGTTATTTCTCCATTCTCCTAATATTTTAATAGTTCGGGGACCCATTGGGATTTGGCTTGTTGGATTTTTTTAAACTTGGTGATATAAGAGTCCTTTACCATTTCTATCTTAGTCTCAGTTAATAAAGACACTCGTGCTGCCTAAGTTTCGTTTTCTAATCCATGCCTGAAAGGTTATATTTAAAAGGATGGTAATTAATTTGCTTTTAATTATCATTCGCGTTAAATTTACAATAGCGACGGAACGAAACTTTAAGATTGGATGTATCAATTTATGAACGTTGATTACGATTTCGTATTGCCCATACAACACCATTGACATGGTATTAATACAATTAATGGCTGACCCCATCATAAATTTATGACAAACCCCGGTTATCAGGCCAAGTTGTATATCAATAGCATTGCTGTTTTACAAGGTAAGGAACCCCACATAGGTGGATTAAGAACAGCTCTCTTGGATAAGAGTGGGCTACCCTGCCATTTAGATATTAGTAATGTCTCTTACCTCCCTGTTAAAGTGATTTCAACTCACAAATTACAACAGTGCTATTCTCCCTTTATATAAGGTTTGTTTATGGTTAATGTCATTTTGTATTTATTTCAGGTCTAAAAAAAATGTAAAAAACTAACATAACCAAGGAAACAACATACTGGAGAAAGACTCAGAAAGATGAAGCGGTAATAATCCTCCCCATAAAATGCAATAATGCTGAAACATATAAAGAGAGGAAATAATCTATCTTGTCATACAACTGATTGTTCCTATAACTGGGATATCCCCTAATTGCCAATGTCTGTAGGGATAATCCCAGTTATTAAACTAATCAAATGACACAATATCATTCTACTAATCCCTCAGCCTATGCTGATGTATCTAAATATCCAACACATTTAACAAATAAAGTTTCATTTGAATGTTAAAGCTGCTGTTAACTTGCAGAATAACCGGTGAAAGGTTATTTAATGGAATATAACATTCTAATGAGTATTATGGAAACAGAAATAACTGATAAATTCCGTGTTTATTAAATCAGCAATTCTACTCATCATAACAAAATCCCTATTATTTCATTATTTTACTGATGACAAAATACTCCATTGTAATTTAGATAAATATCTTTGTGTAATATCCCAATGTACCAGTGATGTTGGAGACTCTTCCCTCTGTACATGGGACACAGTCATAAACAGCAGGAGTGGATTACAGTCTTGGTGCCTTCCTGAACCCCAGGTAAAAATGTTCTGTACATCTCCCTCTAGGAACCTAAAACAATATAGAGAGTTGGTGAGTGTTGTGTATTTAATTTGGCTCTAACCACAATTAAAAGAGAAATAGGAGCCCCCAGTGCATAACTGAGAAATAGGTCATGAGCTCCCCATAGGTCCTGGAGTGTTAGGTTTTAAAGAATTCCATTATTGAAATCTATCATTTTCCTACTATCACTGTAACTTTATTAAGTCTGTCCCCCCGAGTGATTTATATTTTCAATCTGAAGCTTTAGAAGCAGGATGTTTAGTTTTTAAAGACTTATGGCTACTGCTAAAGACACATTTCAGGGCATTTACAGTATTGCCAAAAGATTCATGTACAAGTCTGTAAGAGATGGACACTTACCTGTCCTTGTCACTTTGGAATTTCTCTGGAAAAGTTACAATTATGTACGCTGGAGAAAAGGCTCTTGCATGGGGATATGATTACTGTGTATAAATACATTAACGGGCCATACAATAAACTATTGGTGTAATTGTTCACCAATAGAAAAGTCAAGGACACGAGGACATCCCTTCGCATACTGAAGAAAAAAGGTGTTAGTGCTTCAAGTTTGGGAAAGGGTGTTTCAACTGTGAGAACGGTTAACGGCTATGGGAACTGTACTGTCCAGTGACGTTGTTTGGCAGGTTCATTGGTCAGTTTAATAAAAAGCTGGATGAGTTTCTACAAACAAGGAATGTCAAGTTTACTGGTATTGATAACATAAAGTAGAGTTGGGAAAGGGTTTGTCACTGTGAGAACGGTAAAGCATGGAACTGTCTTCCAGGGACGTTGTTTAGGGCAGGTTATTGGTCAGTTTAATAAAAAGCTGATGAGTTTCTACAAACAAGGAATGTTACAAGTTACTGGTATTGATACATAAAGTAGAGTTGGGAAAGGGTTTGTCACTGTGAGAACGGTAAAGCTATGGACTGTCTTCCAGTGGACGTTGTTATGGCAGGGTCATTGTCAGTTTAATAAAAGCTGGATGAGTTTCTACAAACAAGGAATGTTAAAGTTACTGGGATGATACATAAAGTAGAGTTGGGAAAGGGTTTGTTCACTGTGAGACGGTAAAGCTATGGAACTGTCTTCCATTGGACGTTGTATGGCAGGTTCTTGGTCAGTTTAATAAAAAGCTGGATGAGTTTCTACAAAAAAGGAATGTTACAAGTTACTGGTATTGATACATAAGTAGTTGGGAAGGGTTTGTCACTGTGAGACGGTTAAACGCTATGGAAACTGTCTTCAGTGGACGTTGTTTATGGCAGGTATCGGTCAGTTATAAAAAGCTGGATGAGTTTCTCACAAACAGGAATGTTACCAAGTTACTGGATATATAAGTAGAGTTCAGGGAAGGAAAGTTTTCACTGTGAAGGAAGTCAGGAAGAATTTCCTGGCTTCTCCCTTCAGTAATTTGGTGTTTTTTTGCTCTCAGTTCTGGATAAAAAGTTGATGTTTGCATGGAAATGAGGAAGTATTGCTAGATGCTTGAGACTGGATGACGTAGTCTTTATATCACCTCGTGAAATACTATACAATACTATTCTTGGGTCTTTCTGTCTTCATCTCAGTATGACCTGATATCAGCTGGTCTTACGGTCTATAAACTTTTATAAGATAAGCTTTTTCGGATCGGTCCTTTTGTTTTATCTCTGGAAAATTGTATTTTAGCATTGCTCTAAGGTCTCTGCTTCTAATCTATTCCTTGCTATATTTGGTAGGTGGTATCCGTGGGGTGGTAGTTCAATAAGTAAGAGAAGAATATAGAGCTGTGATACCTTTTATTGGCTAACTAAAAAAAATTAAGCAAGCTTTCGAGAGTCCTAAGCCTCCCGAAAGCTTCCTTAATTTTTTTATTTAGTTAGCCAATAAAAGGTATCACAGCTCTACTTCTCTTCTCTTGGTTGGTTCTTATATCCTTTTTAGTCTTGATTCTCTTTCCTTTTTTTTTTGCTAGTTATAGTTTTTTTATCTCCTCTTGGTGTTGGTCAGTTTTTCTGATCTGATTGCTGACTTTTCAGCTGCTTTTTCACTTTGACCTTGATTCTTTGCCACCTGTCCTGATGTTAGCCCGTTTGTTGACCACAAATTTCTCTGCATCCGTATTGCCTTGTTAGGCTTATTGACATTAAATGTATGGCTTGCCATTCTCTTCAGCAAAATAGGCAGTAAAAACCACATTGCTGAGATCATGGCCAATGCCTCATTCTCAAACTATTTATGGTACAGAAAAGTGATGGACTCTGATCGTTTTATGTAGTGTTTATTAGAGATGGCCAAACTTCAGTAAATGTTTGAA
Source organism: Hymenochirus boettgeri (assembly GCA_019447015.1). Taxonomy (NCBI): domain Eukaryota; kingdom Metazoa; phylum Chordata; class Amphibia; order Anura; family Pipidae; genus Hymenochirus; species Hymenochirus boettgeri. The sequence continues at coordinate 24,959 of JAACNH010000631.1, read as the reverse complement.
GGTTTAAGAAAGGGGTGCGCTGGGCTTCTATATTCTAGTATTGCACCTGTTGTAATCACAAACAGGTTGTGAAAGGGTTAATAATTGTTTTGTTTTTTCCCTCTCTTCCTTGCTCTTGCACTAATTGGTGTGGGGGCTGGGGCCAATTAGTTAAATAGGATTCAGATTGGTTTTAACCTTTGGTTTGGACCTAACAAAAGGAAGTTTCCTGTGAGTGAATCGAACTAGAGTGAAACTTGTGCAAAGTTCCTTGTTCTAAAGGACCTGGCTCTTAAGGACATAGCAAAAGAAGGACCTTGCTCTTAAGGACATAGCAAAAGAAGGACCTTGCTCTTAAGGACATAGAAAAAGAGGACATTGAAACAAGAAGGGCAATTCACACAAGGTTGTTTGTGTCACTGTGCTGGTGTTGTGTATTAGGAGGGACAGTTTTGTTGGTACCATGCAATGTGCATCCTGCACATTATAGGAACCTGGAGCAGACGTCCAGGGGTCCTATGCATGTTTCGGGTGTGAGTGGGTTGCCCATTTGGAAACTGAGGTGGATAGTCTAAGGGGGCAGCTTGCAGCATTACAGGGATTGGCAAATCTGGGGGAAGCAGGCACTGGCAGTATAGAGGTGGGTGAAGATGTGAGGGAAGGAAGGAGTGTGGTGAGGAAGGGGAGGAGTGAGGACTGGGACGAAGGGAGGAGGACAGATGAGGGAAGATTGGTTGACGGGGGGGGGAGAATGGAGGGGAGTAGATGTGGGGGTGTTGGTGAGATTGGGGATGTAAGAAGGGGGGATGGAATGGATAAGTGGTTAGGACAGGGATAGGAGGATATTTAGGTGGTAGGGTATGGAATGAAGGAATGGAAAAGTGGACGGGAAGGTTAAATTTTGTGGGTTACTAATGGGGGGGGGGGTATGCTTCTTCACAATGGTCCATTCCACAGATTTTCTTTGTTAGGGGATGAAGTGGAGGGGACAGTTCGGAATTAGCATGGGAGGGGGCTAGATTGAGCACCCTGGGGAATGCCTTCTCTAATACAGGGGAGGAGGAACTTGATCAAGAATGCTAGCAGGATTAGTGGTAGGGGACTCTTAGAAGGTGGATTAGGTAATCTGATGCCAAGGCCTACATGTAACACTGTTGTTGCCTGCCTGGAGCTAGATTTGACATGTGGTAGGATCTGTTGACATATTGGGTGGGGCCGGGATGTACCCGCAGTCTTGTCACATTGGTCTAATGACAATTAGGGAGGTGAGGTCCTTAAACATGATTTCCGATGAGCTAGGCCAATAAAAGCAAGGACTCCAGGGTAATTTTTTCAGAATACTACCGCAGCCCGTGCTACGCTGGGAGAAGCGGAGCTACATTAATGCGGGCTAAGGGGTGGGTAGGAAGAAGGTTTGGGTTAATAGAGAACTGGGCAGACTTTGCTGTTGGCTACAGACTTTTCAATAGGTATGGGTTGCACCTCACTGATGGCAGTGCAGCTGTTTTAGGGAAGAAGATGGTTAGAGGGTTGGAGGAGATTTTAAACTAGGTTTGGGGGGGGGGGGGATTAGCAGTCTCACTGGGATAGATAGCCCAGGAGGAAAGCGGGGTGTAGATTGGCCAGTGGTGGGTGGAAAGGGGGGTGGGGCTAGCATAGGAGATAGGGAGGCATGTTTATTAAACTTTACAAGTAAATTAAGGATCATAATATAAAATGTATGTTTGCAAATGCGAGAAGCCTGCTGACAAAATGGATGAACTGTAAATGATGGGGTTGAACTTTAATTACCCTGAAATTGATGGTGTAGTGTACTCATTATGGGGGACTTTAATTACCCTGACATTGATTGGTGTAGTGTACTCATTATGGGGGACTTTAATTACCCTGACATTGAGTGCTGTATGTACTCATTATGGGGACTCTTAATTACCCTGACATTGATTGTGGTAGTGTACTCTATTATGGGGGACTTTAATTCACCCGACATTGCATTGGTGGAGTGTACTCATTATGGAGGACTTTTAATTACCCTGACATTTATTGGTGTATTGTGTTACTCATTATGGGGTCTTTAATTACTCTGACATTAATTGTGGAGTGTGCTCATTATGGGGGACTTTAATTACCCTGACATAATGGTGGTGATTTTGTTGACTCATTATGGGGATTAATTACCCGACATTGATTGGGAGTGTGTACTCATTATGGGGAATTTAATTACCCTGACATTGATTGTGTAGTGTGCTCATTATGGCTGACTTTACCCTGACATTATTGGTGGGTAGTACTCATTATGGAGGACTTATTCACACCTGACATTGATTGGGGAGTGTTACGAATTATGGGGACTTTAATTACCCTGACTTGATGACTGTGGTGTACTTATTATGGGGGACTTTAATTACCCTGACATTGATTGGTGTAGTTTACTATTATTGGGAGACATTAATTACCCTGACATTGATTGGTGGTGTACTCATTATGGGGAGACTTTATTACCTGGTATTGATGTGGAGTGTGCTCATTATGGGGGACTTTAACTACCCTGTTATTGATTGGTAGTGTTCATATGGGGACTTTAGTTACCCTTACTTAATTGGTGGAGTGTATTCATTTATGGGGGACTTTAATACCCTGTCATTGATTGGTGGAGTGCACTCTTATGGGAGACTTAATTACCCTGACATTGATTGGTTGTAGTGTACTCATTATGGGGGACTTAGTTTCCCTGATTTGACTGGTGGATGTACTCATTATGGGTGACTAATTACGAATTAATTGGTGGAGTGTACTCATTACGGGGAGACTTAATTCCTGACATTGATTGGGGAGTGTACTCATTATGGGGGAACTTTATTACCTTGATATTGATAGTTGTATGTACTCATTCATATGGGACTTTAATTACCTGACATTAATTGGTGTGTGTACTCATTGGGGGACTTTAATTACCCTGACATTAATTGGTGGAGTGTACTCATTATGGGAGACTTTAATTACCCTGACATTGATTGGTGGAGTGTGCATTATGGGGACTTTAATTACCGCTGACATTGATTGGTGGAGTGCCATTTATGGGGGACTTCAATTACCCGACATTAATTGGTGGAGTGTACTCATTATGGGGACTTAAGTACCCTGATAGATTGATTGGATGGCGTGTACTCATTATGGGGGACTTTAATTACCCTGATCATTGATTGGTGGAGTGTACTCATTATGGGAGACTTTATTTTTACCTGACAATTGATTGGGAGTGTACTCATTATGGGAGACTTATACGCTACATTATGGTGAGTGCTCATTTATGGGGGATTCTTTAACTACCCTGACATGATTGGTGGAGTATGCTAATTATGGGAACTTTAATTACCCTGACATTAATTGGTGTAGTGTACTCATTATGGGAATTAATTACCCTGACATTGATTGGGAGTGTACTCATTATGGGCCTTTAATTACCCTGATATTGATGATGAGTGTGCTCATTATGGGTGACTTTAATTACCCTGACATTGTTGGTGTAGTTACTCATTATGGGGACTTTAATTACCCTGAAATTGATTGGTGTAGTGTACTCATTATGGGGGACTTTAATTACCCTGACAATTAGTGGTGGTATGTGCTTATTGATGGGGACTTTAATTACCCGGAACTGATTTAGTGGTGTATTATGGGGAACTTTAAGTACCCCGACATTGATTGGTGAGTGTTACTCATTAGGGGCTTTTATTAACCAACATGGATTGGTGAGTTGTACTCATATGGGGGACTTTAGTTACCCTACATTGATTGGTAGGTGAACTCTTTGGGGACTTCAATACCCTGATATTGAGTTGGGTGTGTACTCATTATGGGGACTTTAAGTTACCCTGACATTGAGTTGGTGTAGTGTACTCATTAGGGGGACATTAATTACCTGAAATTGATTGGTGCTGTGTACCATATGGGGACTTTAATCACTGACATTAAATAGTGTAGTGTAATCATTATGGGGTCTTTAATTACCCTGACATTGATTGGTGGAGTGTATCATTAGGAGGACTTTAGTTCCCTGACATTGATTGGTGGGAGTGTACTCATTATGGGTGACTTAATTACCCCTGACATTAATTGGGGAGTACTCATTTATGGGAGACTTAATTACCCTGACATTGATTGGTGAGTGTTCATATGGAGGACTTTAGTTCCCTGATATTGATGGTGTGTGTACTCATTATGGTGGCTTTAATTACCTGACATTAATTGTGAGTTAGTGACTCATTATGGGAGACTTAATTACCTGACATTGATTGGTGGAGTGTACATCATTATTGGGGACTTTAGTTTCCCTGATATTGATGGTGGAGTGGGACTCATTATGGAGACTTTAATACCCCTGACATTGATGTGTAGTGTCTCATTAGGGGGACTTTAATTACCCTGACATTGATTGGTGAGTATCCATTAGGGGGGACTTTAATACCCTGAATTGATGTGTAGTGTACTCATATGGGGACTTTAGTTTTCCTGACCATAATTGATGGAGTGTCATTATGGAGACTTTAATACCCTGACATTGATTGGTGGGTATGTGTACTCATTGGGGGACCTTAATTACCCTGACATGATGTGGAGTTATGCTCATATGGGGACTTTATTACCCTGACATTAATTGGTGTGAGTGTACTCATTATGGAAGATTAATTACCCTGACATTGATTGGTGCGTGTGTACTCATTATGGGGGCTTTAATACCCTGACATTGATTGTGTAGTGTGCTCATTATGGGGGACTTTATTACCCTGACATTGTTGGTGTAGTGCTCATTATGGGGGACTTAATTACCCTGACATTGAATTGGTGTAGTACTCATTATGGGGGACTTAATTACACCTGACATGATGTGAGTGTACTCATTATGGGGGACTAATTACCCTGAATGATTGTGGTGTGTACTCATTATGGGGACTTTAATACCCCTGACATTGATTGGGTGTGGTAATCAATTATGGGGGACATTAATTACCCTGACATTGATTGGTAGAGTGTACTCATTATGGGGGACTTCAATTACCCTGATATTGATTGATGGTGGTACTCTTATGGGGGACTTTAATTACCCTGACATTAATTGGTGGAGTGTACTTATTATGGGGGACTTAAATTACCCTGACATTATTGGGAGTGTACTCATTATGGGGGACTTTAATTACCTGACATTGATGGTAGAGTGTATTCATTATGGGGGACTTTAATTACCTGACAGTATTGGTGGAGTGTACTCATTATGGGGACTTCTAAGTACCTCTGTATTTATTGATTGGTGTGTAACTCATTATGGGGGACTTATATACCCTGACATTGATTGGTGTAGTGTCTATTATGGGGGACATTAATTACCCTGACAATGAGGTGGGTGTTACTCTTTGGGGGATTTAATTACCCTGACATTGATTGGTAGAGTGTACTCATTATGGGGGAGTTTAATTACCCTGACAATGATTGGTGTGGTGGAACTGCCATCACAGAAAAGGGCGATTAGTTCCTGAATTTGCTGCAGGATAAATTTGGTGGTGAGGCTTCTACTAGAAAAGGAGCTCTGTTGGATCTGGTGATATCTAAACATTGTGGAGCGCATTATAAGATATAAGGTAACTGGAGTTAGGGATAGTGACTATGAAATAGTGGTATTGGACTTTGTTATGAGAAGGAAAAAGTGCGGGGTTAACAAGATTTTTTAATTTCGGGAACGGCAAATTTTCCCAGGTTAAATGCAGCTCTTCAGAATGTCAACTGGGATGTTGTATCATCAGGTAAGGTACTGAACGACGTGGACTGTGTTCAAGGGGATTTTAAGCCAGTTCACATCTAAATTTAACCCTGGAAAAAATAAATAATAAATCCCGGCCTGTGGCTGAATTCTGATGTAAAGAGGCAAATGGAAAGGAACAAAAGGCATTTAAAACCAAAGGGAAGTCCAGCCTTCCAACAAACAAATGCTACCTGCTTAAAAAACTCGATAAGCAGGAACTTTGTTAACATTACAACTTCCATTCGGCTTTGATTTGTTGGAGGGCTGGACATGCCTTTTAAGGCCGAGGGAACGGAAAGGGCCTTTAGGAATTATAAAAACTGAAACAAGGAGTGTAGAAAGCAATCAAACTAGCTAAAATGAATAATGAAGTTAGGATAGCTGAACAAAAGCATACATTAGCCTAACATTTTTTAAGTATATTAATAGTAAGAAGATGAGGACTGAGAAGTTGGCACCCTTAATTAATGGGAATAAGTTAGTTACGGGGATGTGGACAAAGGAAAGTGTCTTGAATATTTTTTTCCCCTCTGTATACACTATAGAAGATCCAAGTACAGATATCATAGAGGATAGTAGCAATAATGGTATAAAAGATTCAAGTGCACTTTGGTTAACACGAGGATATGGTAGAGAAAAGAACTAAAATAAGGTTAATATTAAAAATCTCCTGGACCGGATAAAATACATCCTCGGGGTACTTAGGGCCGTATTTTAAACCATCGGTATCATTATCGGAAAAATAACAATTGTTATCGCTAAAATAGCGATCGTTATGGTGAAATAAACAATGGTATTCTGATGACGATCGGTAATTTCCGATAACGATCGGTAATTTCGATAACGATAGGTATTTTCCGAATCGGAAAATACCTATCGTTATCGGAAATATTACCACGTGTATCGGAAATTACCGATCGTATTTAAGATAAGATTGTTAATTTTACGATAATGATACCGTGGGTTATAATACGGCCATTAGGGAAGTGTAAGGTCAGTTTTATCTAGGCCATTGTTTCTTTGTCCGGGGTGATGTGCCTCTGGATTGGAAAAAGGCTTTATGTTATTCCAGTATTCAAAAGGGTAGTGTTCCACAGCGGGTTAATACAGGCCTGTAAGTTTAACTTAATTAGAATCTGGCATAGCAGATGATGTAGTTTACTTGGTTTTGCAAAGGCTTTTGATACAGTCCCCACATCGGACGTAATGATAAGTAAGGTCTGTGGTCTGGGGAGTCACATTTGTACATGGATAGAAATTGGGTAATGAATAGGATGCAGAGTAGGTAGTTGTTAATGGGGTTCATCATTAGGACTAAAGGCTAAGTGGGGGTGCCACAGGGTTCTGTTGGGGGCCGCTTCTATTTAATCTATTATTAATGATTTGGAAGGGGTATTGTCAGCACGGTTTTTGTGTTTGATGACGACACAAAATTCCCGAGGATATGTATTGTACAGGGGGATCTAGATAGATGTCACATGGGCTGCTAGTGGCAGATGAAATTCATGTTGATAATGTAAGTGGTGCATTTTGGACTTTAAAAAACCTTGTGCTGCTTTACTATAAATGGTCTGTGTTAAGTGAATCCTTTGGAAAGGGACTTGGAGTTTAGCAGATAACAAACGTAAAGCAGCAGCAAGTGCCAGGCGGCAACAGCCAGAGCCAGCATGGTATTATCTGTATAAAGAGAGGTATGGATTCAAGGGAGGAAAATGTAATCTCCCTCTACAAAGCTAGGTAAGGCCTCATTGGAATATGCAGTGCATATTACAGTCCTGTGTACAAAAAGGACATTTAAAATGGAAATAGTTCAGAGATGGCAACTAAATTAATAAGGGGAGATGGGGGAGCTTGAAATGAGAGAGACTTAAAATAAAATTGTGCAGAAAAGTGCTATCAGTGTACTTTTACCATATACTTAATTTATAAATGTTATGGTGTGATTTATTGTATTATTCATTTTTATGTTTCATATGGGGCAGCCAGATTCCTCTCTCTCCTTAGTGGGCAGTGTGCTTGTAGTCTATAGAGTCTATATCCCCACAATCAGAAGGGTTTTGCATAAGGATAAATAAATAGCCCTTTCTCTATTTATTAATTAAAGGACAGGTCCAGCCCTAAAATGAAAACTTACATACAGGTAAATCACCCCCCAAACCCTAAACGGTAATAGTTTGAAATGTGAAAATATATAAGTCTAACTTTGAAACCCTGCACAATGTCTGTTTCCGTTTTGCTTCTGGTTCTTCCAGTTAGTAACTGTCAGTTAGGATTGACAGTTGACAATCAAGCCAATGACTGAATGTTAATCCCCTGTCTGCCTCTTCTGAGCATGCCCAGCTCAGTACAGGCTCAGTACAGGTTTCTAAATTGTTCAGTTTCCATGAGGCATCAGAAGCATAGCAGGCATCAGTAATGAATTCATAGGACAAACTATGATATATCAACATATTTTAAGAGGGCCATCTATCTATCTAAAAGATGTTCTTATGAGGGTGAGTTTGTCCTTTAAACATGCAGAATCAGTATACAGCAAACATGATTTGCAAATCCCTTTGGAATTTGAGATTTTACATTAACCCTTTTCCTTCTTCTATAGTCATCAGGACTACATGATATGATATTATGTGCGAATAGCATGTTGATGTTACATTGAATCAGTTTATCTTCATAACTACACACTACAGATATCTGTTGTATTCATTAGATCAAGGCGACTTGAAGTTTAGTTCTTGAAGACGTTTCGCTATCATCCGACGGCTTTCTCAATTCAGAATGAATTGTACAAGAATCTGTGGCAATTATGTACCCTGGAAAAATCCACATTAGCATATCACAGCCAGGTGTTAGGTGTGATTGGATAGTGGCTAAAGAGGTGTATAGGAACGCCCAGGGTAAGGTGTTAAAACAGCATTATACATGGCAGACATGTAGAGGTAGGTGGGAGGTTCGACATCAACTGTCATATACCATGACCTGGATGAATGAGAACCTTTTCAAGCATACACATAGATTTTAATAGATATTTCAGATTTTCTTTATTTATATATCAGGTTGTATTTGTAATATACCTGCTTCAGTGGCATTACTGCTGGGCCCGCAGGGCCCATGATTGTGGGGGGCCCGGGATGTAAGAGAGTTGCAATGCCCTCCAGAAGAGAGAGAGAGAGAGACTGGTGGCTTTACACTTATATTCAGACTCATCTTGCTTGTATTTGTTTCTGATATCCCTTTGATTTCGTGTCACTCTCTAGACTGGCTTGAAATCATCTCCCTCTGTTCTATTACTGGAGATCATTATATTATATCTGGTAAGCATTGGAACCAGATATTCCAATACATCAATAGCTCTGTTACTCCAGACAGGTAAGGTATGAGGTGCAACCCTGTTAGCAGTGTCACAACAGGTAAGTATCAGTACATATGTATATAGGGAGGCACTCCAGACAAAGCGTCAGGTAATCATTTATTCAAGTTCTGAAAGTAACTATACACAACGTTTCGGGAGGTCGAATTCCCCTTCCTCAGTGTGTGCCAAACACTACAAAGTGCAGACTATTTATGAGAACATCACATCAATCAAATGTGCAAAACTCCACCCTCTACTGGGTTTTCTGGGTTAAAGTGACAGTGCAAAGGTGCTAAATTGATACAATATTATGTAAAAACTAAAACATAGATGATCTCATAACCAACAAAAGCGCACTCCATATCCCTATACATACTGGTGTACAAAATCATACAAATAATCTGCTCATAAAATACAAAATTACAATGGTGATTGTGAATAAAGGCAATGTAGCATCCCTTCTTTAAATCTAAAACATAACTAGAAAAACAGTCAAAATCCTAAAATCATCATAGTGCTAAAATATCCTGTGATAGTGCATATGTGTTAAAGTACAATTATACTTACCATTTCCCCGATCCAATTCCTGCAAAGTACCAGGGTGAGGACCTAAAATGCAAGTCCTCACCTCTGGTACTTACACAAGTCCTGCACTACTTACTTGTTTAATCTCCTCGTCGCTCTGGTCCAATCCTCCCCACTGGCACTGGTCAGTGACAGTCCAGGATGCAGCCAATGGGAAGAAACGCCTCCTTGCAGAGCGCTCTTCCCATTGGCTGCCGCGAGACTGTCACTCAAGTGCCAGTGGGGAGGATTGGACCGGAGCGACAGAGGGAGATTACAAGTAAGTAGTGCAGGACTGTGTAAAGTACCCAGAGGTGAGGACTTAGCGTTTTAGGTCTCCTGTACTTGAGGAGTGGGGGGGAAAGAAACGAGGGGGAGGTGACTATAATTGTCCTTTAAAAAGTGAATAAAATTTAAAACACAAATTATTACTGTCTTAAATATACAACAGAATAATGGATCTTATGCCTTATGATCAGTTCGTAGAAGGATCCACCAGGTGGCATATTCCTGTGAAAACAAATGATGGTTCTGGCATACACTGCTATATAGAAACAATTGTAACATAACTAATGTAATTAATAAAATCAGTGAAGCCATTATAGTATACATAATCAGACATCATGTTAAAGTAAATCCAAAATAATTTATCTTAAAGAAAGCAGGTTAGTTGAAATCTTCGTTTAAACCCCTTTGGTACCAAAGTTTGTAAATAATCTATCCACCAATGCTCCCGTTGTAATAATAACTGTGAGGAATTGCCATCTCTAAGATCTGTATCGTATTTGTGTAGTTGTTGTTTCAATAACAAATTTGGATTCACCTTTGTAGTGTGCTCCCCTATGTTTTCTTGGCTATAGAATTGTTTGGCCCTAGGAGTGGAGGGCAGGGGGACCGCACTTACTAATTTGTCTGGCCAAAAGCCAACAGCGGTGTCGTGGAGTGTGACTGGACTGCATTGTATTTGTGTACCATTATGTTAATATTTTTAAGTGCCATGCCACAGGAGTGTCATGTTTAGATTCTCCAGGTTTAAAAAGTTCATATCCTTTTATGTTCATTTAATCTCACCGAGCTTCGGAATAATAGCACTGCACATCTCATGATCTACAGGGATGTGTTCCTGTTTTTGGTTTTCCAAAAAAATAGCTTCTGCTCAGTCTTATTTGGTAACAGAGTGGGGTTTCCTTTAACAAATTTTCCTTGGAGTATGTAGGGCTTTAATTGCTAATTCCATAAGCATATCCCTATCATATCAGCTCTCCAAATTTAGACACATTTCTAACAGCCTAGATTTAAAAATAGTGATCGCGACTATTCTCCTTACTCGAACAACTCGTACCCTTGGGATGGAATCTTTTCGCATGCAGCAGATTTTTTCTGTCTGTGGGTTTCACATGTAAATCATTGTTGTTAGTTTACCATTCTGTAATGATCATTACATCAAGAAACTCAACTCTCTCATATATCGTAAGTAAGTGTAAACCTAAGGGTGGCATGTTTAGTATTAATCATTTCACACATGGCTTTGAGTTGGTTCTCATCACCATCCCAATAAAGAATATATCATCTACATATCTCGAAAGGGTGAAAATTCTTATTATCAAGGATCCATTTATTTTCAAATGCGGCCATTAAGATATTGCATAAGCCGGGCGATATTTGCACCATACTGGTGCCCTTGTTTGGAGGTAATAGATTTTATTAAATCTGAAAAAGTTATTTTTTAGACAAATACTCAGTAGCTCACTAACAAAGAAGACCATGTGTTAAGGATGTCCATGTTTAAAGCATTTCTTCTCCATGATTTTATCCCTTTATTATGCGGAATGGACATATAAAGATTCCACGTCCAGGCTGCAACAAACCAATTTTCATACTCTGAATGCAATATAATTTGTTAAGGAATTCCATTGTATCCTTTAAACAATAAGGTAATTTTTGTATTATAGGATTCAAGAAGGAATCAATAAAATACCTAGAGGTTGCAGTTGAGATCCAATACCAGATACAATGGCCTACCCAGGGGGTTATCCAAAGACACATCTAGTTTTCATCAGAGTAAGTTTTATAGAATAAAATAGAGAAGGGATACTGCAGGTTTATTTCACTTAAAGGCGCCATTGTAATTTGTTGTATTTTATGAGCAGGTTTTTTGTTATTTTATACACCAGTATGTATAATGATATGGAGTTCCCTTTTGTTGGTTATGAGATCATTCCTGTTTTAGTTTTTACATAATATTGTATCAATTAGCACCTTTGCACTGTCACTTTAGAAAACCAGTAGAGGGTGGAGTTTTGCACATTTGATTGATGTGATATTCTCATAAATAGTCTGCACTTGTAGTGTTTGGTCACACCTGAGGAAGGGGAATCATCTCCTTCTGAACATTATGTATTGAATTTAATGTAGCTGGGCACACCAGTCTTGAGATAAATTAAACAAACAGGGTTATTTAATAAAAGTTCTTATCGTTTAAAATGGTGCTAATTTGGCCCCAACCAATCATATGTTAACTTTTCAAATGTTAAAAGATCTGATTGGTGGGGCCAAATTAGCCCCTTTTAACGATAGAACTTTTATTGAATCTCCCTGAAAATGTATTGTTATAGTGATGTTTTGGACAGCGCAAGTGCCTTCTTCAGGACAAACCCGGATTCAAGTCAAAATTCAAAATAAACTTTTTATAGCGAAGGAAACATAGGAACATGGGCCCTATAGGGCGTAATACATAAAGCATACTTACATAAGTGCCATAGGGAAAGTGCTGAAGTGCTTGTATAAATACAAACAGGTTATAATGAAAGTTCTTATTAAAATAGTGCTAATTTGGCCCCCATACCAATCAGAGGTAGCTTCAAATGTTAAAATAAGATCTGATTGCTGGGCAAATTGCACCCATTTAAACAATAAAAACTTGTTATTGAAATCTCCCTGGAAAGAGCATAATATCTTGAATAAGTGCATAAAAACATCATAAATCTATACAGTTACAATAAGTATTACGCATTATTTCATTATTTCAATGGACCGTTACAATGTGTTATGAAAAACTGACAAATAATAAGTCACAGTTTATCTTTTTGGTAAAAACCATGCTGATCCCGTTTGTATAAGACCTGAGGTTTAACAGTATTCAGAGGGAAAAAAATCATAGGTTTGCCTACATAGTAATGCCATTGTCTTAAGTATCCTATTCTCGGATGTGGTCAATCATTTTCACCCAAATCATACTATATCTGTGAATAAAATGCTCTGCAATTGGGTGAATTCAGTTTTTGATCTATCTGTCCCATTATTGAGAGCAGTCTGATATTCAGGTTTCTGGTCTTTCCTGAGTGAGGATGTAAAAAGGAATTAACAGTCACTATAGAGTTTGCAAACATTGCATTGAAACATTTGAAGCAACCTTTTGTAAAGGAAAAAAAACATACCTGTTCGGGATACCAGCGGTGACTCTCCATGTCCAGAAGTTTTCGGCTTTCAGACAGGCTTCGGTCTTTGCCGGCGTTAGCGCTCGTTTACGGCTTTGTTCGGCGATCCTCACGTTCGCACAGAACTCGCTTCTTATACTCTGGAAAGCGCGTTTGCGCTCAAAGTGAACATTTGCCTTTTTCATTATAATCTTCCCATTATCCAAATCATCTTCTTCATGGCTGTCTCCCCATTGGTCCCTTCAGCCTTTTTAAACCCCTCAGCCATTGGTCCTTGCCCGATATAGCGGTTAGTTTACCTACCTTGCTGGTGGTGTTGCTATCTCGTATATTCTCTGTTATTGACCCTTGCCTGTTTTTGACCTTGATTTGTATCTGCTCGCCTGACCTCTGCTGTTCCTGACTACGCCTTGCTCAACCCTCTGTACGTGTCTGGTGGCCTGATTCCTGTTTGACCTTTGCTGTGTTTTTGACTCTGCTCTTGCCTGCTCTCTTGTCTGTACTGTATTTTGGTCTTGACCTTTTTTTCTCTCTTCCTGTGCCTTGCCTGTCTGTTTCTTCAGACTTCTCCAGTATTCCGGCCTCCTCAGTTCGGATACCTTGCACTCTAAGTCAGAGGCACCGGAGGAATCTCCCCAGCAAACGGGGGCTGTCTATTGTGAAGATAGTGGTTGTAGATTAGGGTATTCGGACTGAAGGAAACTTGGGAATCTGAAGCGTTCCACCTTTGCATTCAGAGAAGACAAAGAAGCCCTTTTTATACTTAGATGTGGGGTCTGTTTGCACTATTCAGTATATAGTGATTTGGCTTTTTTATACACAACATAATCAGGTTATTCAATAAAGTTCATATCGTTTAAAATGGGGCTAATTCTGCCAACCAATAGGATGTTAACTTTCAAATGTGAAATAAGATCTGATTGGTTGGGGCAAAATTAGCACCTTTTAAATGATAAGTACTTGTATTGAATAAACCTGAATATTTTTTTTAGTTTCCTTGGCTAATGTTTATTACCTTCTACGGTAGACCAGGATTGTTAAGATTTTCTTATGATATCAGATTGGTGGAATAGCATTGAACAAAGGGAACGCCTTGTTGCATGCTGCTTTTTGGGTACCTTCTCGTGCTTCAGCCGTCGCTCCTAACACCCAAGGCTGATGCCCCCTCGCTGTGATTTTTTTCAGCATTATATCAATATTCTTTGTTTATACAATCATATTTATTGTCTTTGGATGAATTGGGATTTCGGGGGTCCCTGAAGATGTGCTTGGGTGAAAACTGGTACCGTGGAGTAGTGAATTACAGTCAGTTGGCTTAGAGAAAATAGAGTATTAATGACATTGTTTTTATGTTTATTTCTACATCTAAAACGTGCTCTGTAATAGAAATTTCTGCGTTAAATAAAAGTTACAAATGCCATAAAACAATTCTGATGCATTGTCCCCATGCCAATAATAAAAAGGTTGTCAATATATCTCCAAAATTGTAAACATTTCTTACACATTCATTTTGTACATCCACACGTCTTCAAGAAATCCAATGTATAGATTAGCATATGAGGGTGCTACTGGCTTCCCATTGCTGTAAATACACATTGTATAAAGAACTCATATGAAACGTTATGTATGTTACTTTCCGCATTGATAAATTATTACCTAAGCTTGTTGGAGTATGCCTCCCTATATACATATGTACTGTTACTCAATCTCTGTTGAGTCTTAGTTAAAATAAAAAATCAAGCTTTTGCTGGCAAAATTTTATCTTAGATACTAATAGCCAAATACTGAGAACTAAACTAAAATCTAAAACTAAAATCTGAGCTAAGGGCTGCCTATTCAATCCTCCTTCCGAATCACTCAATAGCTTATATCCCAGTCATGCTTTAGTACAGACATAACATTTCAGATGTAATGCAAAAATTAAACTAGCTCTCCTACTGAATATTCACTATTGGATTGTGGACCAATATCTGATTGGTCCATAATCCAAGATCCAATCAGATTTACGATTGTATCAGACTTTAGAGTCGTGTTTTGGAACACTATAAAAGGTGAGAGCTCTGAGTTTAGTATAGGCTCTTAGCATAGGCTCAGCAACTATTGTCATGAAATTGTGCTTAGATATAAGCTGTGCAAGCTGTTTGCGGTTAGTCTAGGTACCTGACTGGGAGAGCTCGTGCAGCCATGGTGGTTTTCAGTTTGAGTTTGTTTATTGCACTTGTTTTGCAGCCAAGCATCAAAACAGGGTTAGTGTGAGAGTTTACTAGGATCCTGAATTAGGTATTGCGAAAATATTCTCATTCCAACCTCTGTTATTTAGAGAACCATAAGATAGATTTAGTGCAATTCCTTTTTCACTTGTGTAAAAATAGTCTTTTCGATATATTTTTAATTCACTAAACTGGAAATGTGGTCAAACACCTTACAACAGAATTCATCAAGACTTTGGAAACATACACCCAAATTCTCCTAGAAACAGCTCCCACCAGTAGATGAAAACCAGAATGGATTGTGGGAGTTACTTTTTATCACAGAAAAAATGTTATTTTATTTTTTACCAAGACATGTAACATTGCACAGCTTCCTCTATGCTCACGTTTTAAAGTGGCACCTTCTAGGGATCTGTAAACTGTTAACAAATAATATTTACTAAGGGACCAAGTAAGTTATGGAGAGTTTTCACCACAGCCCCCTTAAGGTGACCATACATATATACAATTTTACTACCGACCAAGCACTCCTGCGACATTTGATCGATGACATTCGATCCTGCCGGAACTGGCTTCCCATTTTTCTATGTGACGACATGGAATCACAAAATGAATGGGATTTGCAATCGCATGTCGATCGCATAGAAGAATGGAAGAGGCGTTCCAGCAGAGGATCGTCGAATGTGCCGGAGCACTCCGTTGGGTAAGTAAATTGAATATATGTATGGTCACCTTTACTCATGCAAATAAGGGAAGGAGAGACTTCTGGGTAATTTCCCAGCTTGTGGTTAAAATGGGAGGGGTAAATACCTTAAAGCAGCTAATTAGTACTAATGTGCCCACTGAGCACAATGGAGGGTGGAGTTCTAGATATGCAGATCAGCATGTACTTCAAAGAATTTAGAACTTGCAAGGTGAATACAGTGGTTGCCGTGTAAATTCGAAATAATAATCAGATAATTTTATAGCAAATTAAGAAGCCTTTCCTGGAATGCTATTGTTTTTTCGGTGAAGATTCCTTTAAATATGCAAAAAAATAATAATATTCCACTTACAGTTTGATTTATCCCCTCCCCTTTATAGAGTCCAAACTGATGTTATCTGCTGATCTAATGCAGTCCAGGGTGTGATTGTTCCAACAAAATTACAAGGAAGAATTCCCACTGGGTGTTTCTATTAAGTTACATATTTTATAGTAGGTTAGAAACTCTTCTTCCCCTATCAAAATCTATATTTTCACCTTTATCATTTTATATTTCCATTTGTTCAGATAATGGTGCAGCTGTAAAATTAGTAATGGTCCACTTATTTTATTATTACTATTAAAAATAACAATTATTTTTAATGCTCTTTAGTATAATGTATTTCTATTTATAACTGACGTATACAAGAGCACATATTGTTCGCTGTAGCTGACTGGCACGGTTTTCTATTAACTAACCCTATCATCTACTATTACTCCTAGATCCTTCTCCAGCAGAGTTCACTTTGCACATACAGTAACTGAGCATTCAATAAGTTTAAAGACATTACAAACCATAAAACAATACAAAATGACACACATTCAGTTTTAACTAGGAATTCATTTTTAAAATTCTTTTTTTATAGGCTTTATATTTTCATGATACAGGCAGCTATATAGCTTAAGGTGACGGTGGGACCAGTGGACGTGTTATGGCAGGTTCATTGGTCAGTTTAATAAAAGCTGGATGAGTTTCTACAAACAAGCAAGTTCCAAGTTACTGGTATGATACATAAAGTAGAGTTGGGAAAGGGTTTTTTCACTGTGAGAACGGTAAAGCTATGAACTGTCTTCCAGTGGACGTTGTTATGGCAGGTTGCATTTCAGTTAATAAAAGCTGGATGCGTTTCTACAAACAAGGAATGTTACAAGTTACTGGTATTGATACTAAAGTAGAGTTGGGAAAGGGTTTTCACTGTGAGAACGTGTAAAGCTATGGAACTGTCTCCAGTGGACGTTGTTATGGCAGGTTCATTGGTCAGTTTAATAAAAAGCTGGATGAGTTTCACAAACAGGAATGTACAAGTTACTGGGATTGATACATAAAGTAGAGTTGGGGAAAGGTTTGTCCACTGTGGAACGGTAAGCTATGGAACTGTTCTTCCAGTGACGTTGTTATGGCGGTTTCATTGGTCAGTTTTAATAAAAGCTGGATGGTTTCTACAAACAGGAATGTTACAAGTTACTGGATTGATCATAAAGTAAGAGTTGGAAAGGGTTGTCACTGTGAGAACGGTAAAGCATGGAACTGTCTTCCAGTGCACGTGTGTATGGCAGGTTCATTGTCAGTTTAATAAAAAGCCTGGATGAGTTTTCTACAACAAGGAATGTTACAAGTTTACTGTATTGATACATAAAGTAGAGTTGTGAAAGGGTTTGTCCACTGTGAGACGGTAAAGCTATGGAATGTCTCCTCAGTGGACGTTGTTATGCCGGTTCATTGTCAGTTTAATAAAAAGCTGGATGAGTTTCTACAACAAGGAATGTTACAAGTTCTGGTATTGATACATAAGTAGAGTTGGGAAGGGTTTGTTCACTGTGAGAACGGTAAGCTATGGACCTGTCTTCCAGTGGATGTTGTTTATGGCAGGTACATTGGTCAGTTTAATAAAAAGCTGGATGAGTTTCTACAAAAAGGATGTTACAATTACTTGGGATTGATACTAAAGTAGAGTTGGTGAAAGGGTTGTCACTGTGAGAACGGTAAAGCTATGGAACTGTCTTCCAGTGGACGTTGTTATGGGGCAGTTTCTTTGGTCAAATACCAAAATACCTGTATTGATACATAAAGTAGAGTTGATCCAGGGAAATTTCCCATTGCCACTTGGAGTCAGGAAGGAATTTTTCCCCCTTCATAAATTTGGTGGTTTTTTTGCCTTCCTCTGGATCAACAGGCAGGAAATGAGGATATTGCTAGATGGGTTGGACTGGATGGACGTATGTCTTTATTCAACTTGAAATACTATACTAAGGTTGCTGGAATGTCGAAGATAAGAGCCAATTAAAGCCAATTCAGTATTTATCTTTTTGAATGTTGAATTGAGTTTAAAGGGCATGTCCACCCCCAAAACAACAATTTAACCCACTGCTGGCCACACTGTGTAGTGTTAAATAATCCTTACCTTACTCCTCTGCCCCAAATGGCTCTCCTGCAGTGTCTGTTCAAAGCTCAGGACACTGAAGAGTGGAGCCTTCCTGTCTGTATAAAGGTTTCTGCCCCCTCCCTGTCCTCTTAGAGGACTCTGGCATGTGCAGGGGAGCCCTTTCCCCCCCTCCCACCCTCTGGATCCCTCGTCTCTGCAGTAGTGCAGGGGACCACTCCCAACCCTAACCATGAGACACGGCTGCTGGTCTGGCACCTAATGCTACGCTTTTGTTTCTCTGCACTTTTTTACAGTTTAAACATGGCGGTTCGGGTCTCTACACTACAGGGAAAAAAATCAATTTTGGCGTGGACACACCCTTCATTGTCTAGCAAGTACTGTATATGTCCAACTTTAGACTTAAGGAAAACCCTCGCGATGGGCCCCGCCCAGATACCCATCATTCTCTTTGTATGTGCCACACAGCATAACTCAATCAGTAAAGGCAACTCTTAGTTTACTATTTAAGGGGAAACACGATATAAACCACTTTCTGACTATAGTCTCCTCTGTGCTGCTTTGTTTTATTGACAGGTAAACGCTGCCATCCCCAAGGTACCCAAACAACCTCCGATAGATCTGCCTTTGGGTAGAAGTCATCTCCTGACCAATGGGATGGAATACGCCCCTTTTCCAAGCCCCCTTCCACCAATAACTCCTTCTACTGAGAAGGCCAGGAGCGTTTCATCTGATTTGAGCCAAGAAAGTGACCAATCAGAGACAACAGTGGACATAGGTTCCAGCCCAGATCCTTCTACAGATTCTGTCTTCATGACACAGGTCAGAGCAGTAGACAAACTTGTACCCATGATCCCTTCCTAACCGTTAACCAAGGTCTTCTATATTCCGGGAAGAGACAATGTTTTTACTAAACGTGTCGGTGTTAAGTGGATAATTATAGAAGGTTTGAGGATTTCTGGTAGGTTATATAGTGGATAATGTATCCCCTACTGTAAATTATAAGGATATTAGAAGTCACAGAGGAGTTCTGTGTCCATATAAAGGTACAAGGACACAGACTGAGTTAAACAGGGAACTCTGGGTACCATTCATGTATTATAAGGGATAATGTATCCCCTACTGTAAATTATAAGGATATTAGAAGTCACTGAGGAGTCTGTGTCCATATAAAGGTACAAGGACACGACTGAGTTATACGGGAACTCTGGGTACCACTCATGTATTATAAGGATATGTTATCCCCTACTGTAAATTATAAGGATATTAGAAGTCACTGAGGAGTTCTGTGTCTATATAAAGGTTACAAGGACACAGACTGAGTTATCACAGGGAACTCTGGGTACCACTCATTGTATTATAAGGATAATGTATCCCTACTGTAAATTATAAGGATATTAGAAGTCACTGAGGAATTCTGTGTCTATATAAAGGTACAAGGACACAGACTGAGTTATACAGGAACTCTGGGTACACCTCATGTATGATAAGGGTAATGTATCCCCTACTGTAAATTATAAAGATATTAGAATTCACTGAGGAGTTCTGTGTCTATATAAAGGTACAAGGACACAGACTGAGTTATACAGGAACTCTGGGTGCCACCATGTATTTAAGGGATAATGTATCCCCTACTGTAAATTATAAGGATATTAGAAGTCACTGAGGATTTCCGTGTCCATATAAAGGTACAAGGACACAGACTGAGTTATACAGGGAACTCTGGTTACCACTCATGTATATAAGGGATAATGTATCCCCTACTGTAAATTATAAGGATTTAGAAGTCACTGAGGAGTTCTGTGTCCATATAAAGGTACAAGGACACGACTGAGTTATACAGGGAACTCTGGGTACCACTCATGTATTATAAGGGATAATGTATCCCCGCTGTAAATTATAAGGATATTAGAAGTCACTGAGAGTTCTGTGTCCATATAAAGGTACAAGGACACAGACGAGTTATACAGGGAACTCTGGGTACCACTCATGTATTTAAGGGATAATGTATCCCCTACTGTAAATTATAAGGATATTAGAAGTCACTGAGGAGTTCTGTGTCTATATAAAGGTCAAGGACACAGATTGAGTTATACAGGGAACTCTGGGTACCACTCATTATTATAGGGATAATGTACCCTACTCTGTAAATTATAAGGATATTAGAAGTCACTGAGGAGTTCTGTGTCCATATAAAGTACAAGGACACAACTGAGTTATACAGGGAACTCTGGTACCACTCATGTATTATTGGATAATGTATCCCCTACTGTAAATTATAAGGATATTAGAAGTCACTGAGGAGTTCTGTGTCTCATAAAGGTACAAGGACACAACGAGTTATACGGGGAACTCTGGGTACCACTCATGTATTATAAGGGATAATGTATCCCCTACTGTAAATTATAAGGATATTAGAAGTCACTGAGGAGTTCTGTGTCTATATAAGGTACAAGGACACAGACTGAGTTATACAGGGAACTCTGGGTACCACTCATGTATTATAAGGGATAATGTATCCCCTACTGTAATTTAAGGATATTAGAAGTCACTGAGAGTTCTGTGTCCTATAAAGGTACAAGGACCAGACTGAGTTATACAGGAACTCTGGGTACCACTCATGTATTATAAGGGATAATGTATCCCCTACTGTAAATTATAAGGAATTTAGAAGTCACTGAGGAGTTCTGTGTCATATAAAGGTACAAAGACACAGACTGAGTTATACGGGAACTCTGGGTACCACTCATGTATTATAAGGGATAATGTTCCCCTACTGTAAATTATAAGGATATTAGAAGTCACTGAGGAGTTCTGTGTCTATATAAAGGTACAAGGACACAGACTGAGTTATACAGGGAACTCTGGGTACCACTCATGTATATAAGGATAATGTATCCCCTATGTAATTGTAATGATATAGAAGTCCACTGAGGAGTTCTGTGTCTATATAAAGGTCAAGGGACACAGACTGAGTTATACAGGGAACTCTGGGTACCACTCATGTATTATAAGGGATAATGTATCCCCTACTGTAAATTATAGGATATTAGAAGTCACTGAGGAGTTCTGTGTCTATAAAATGGTACAAGGACACAGACTAAGTTATACAGGAACTCTGGGTACCACTCATGTATTATAAGGATAATGTATCCCTACTGTAAATTATAAGGATATTAGAAGTCACTGAGGAGTTCTGTGTCTATATAAAGGTACAAGGACACAGACGTGTTATACAGGGAACTCTGGTACACTCATGTAATAAAGGATAATGTTCTCCCTACTGTAAATTATAAGGATATTAGAAGTCACTGAGGAGTTCTGTGTCTATATAAAGGTACAAGGACACAGACTGAGTTATACAGGGAACTCTGGGTACCACTCATGTATTATAAGGATAATGTATTCCCTACTTTAAATTATAAGGATATTAGAAGTCACTGAGGAGTTCTGGGTCTATATAAAGGTACAAGGACACAGACTGAGTTATACAGGGAACTCGTGTACCACTCTGTATTATAAGGATAATGTTTCCCTACTGTAAATTATAAGGATATTAGAAGTCACTGAGGAGTTCTTTGTCTATAAATGGTACAAGGACACAGACTGAGTTATACAGGGAACTCTGGGTACCACTCATGTATATAAAGGATAATGTATTCCCTACTGTAAATTATAAGGATATTAGAAGTCACGGAGGAGTTCTGTGTCTATATAATTGACAAGGACACAGACTGAGTTTAACAGGGAACTCTGGGTACCACTCATGTATTATAAGGATAATGTATCCCCTACTGTAAATTAAGGATATTAGAAGTCACTGAGGAGTTCTGTGTCTATATAAAGGTACAAGGACCAAGACTGAGTTATACAGGGAACTCTGGGTACCACTCATGTATTATAAGGATATGTATCCCTTACTTATTATAAGGATTATAGAAGCACTGAGGAGTTCTGTGTCTATATAAAGGTACAAGGACACAGAACTGAGTTATACAGGAACTCTGGGTACCACTCATGTATATAAAGGATAATTTATCCCCTAATGTAATATAAGATATTAGAGTCACTGAGGAGTTCTGTGTCTTATATAAAGGTACAAGGACACAGACTGAGTTATACAGGGAACTCTGTGGTACCACTCATGTATTATAAGGGTAATGCTCCCCTACTGTAAATTATAAGGATATTAGAAGTCACTGAGGAGTTCTGTCTATATAAAGGTACAAGGACACAGACTGAGTTATACAGGGAACTCTGGGTACCACTCATGTTTATAAGGATAATGTTCCCCTAAGTAAATTATAATATATTAGAAGTCACTGAGGGTTCTGTGTCTATATAAAGGTACAAGGACACAGACTGAGTTATACAGGGAACTCTGGGACCACTCATGTATTATAAGGGATAATGTATCCCTACTGTAAATATAGGATATTAGAAGTCACTGAGTAGTTCTGTGTCTATATAAAGGTACAAGGACACAGACTGAGTTATACAGGGAACTCTGGGTACCACTCATGTATTATAGGGTAATGCTCCCTACTGTAAATTATAAGGATTTAGAAGTCACTGAGGAGTTCTGTGTCTATATAAAGGTACAAGGACACAGACTGAGTTATACAGGGAACCTGGGTACCACTCATGTATTATAAGGATAATGTATTCCCTACTGTAAATTATAAGGATATTAGAAGTCACTGAGGAGTTCTGTGTCTATATAAATGTACAAGGACACAGACTGAGTTATACAGGGAACTCTGGGTACCACTCATGTATTATAAAGGATAATGTATTCCCTACTGTAAATTATAAGGATATTAGAAGTCACTGAGATTTCTGTGTCCTATATAATTGTACAAGGACACAGACTGAGTTATACAGGGAACTCTGGGTACCACTCATGTATTATAAAGGATAATGTATTCCCTACTGTAAATTATAAGGATATTAGAAGTCACTGAGGAGTTCCGTGACCATATAAAAGAACGAGGCTGCAGGCCGAGTACCTTTTATACAGGGCACGAAACTCCAAGGTGACTTCTAATATCCTTATAATTTACAGTTGGGGGTGCATTATTTATTATAACCTACCCCTTTGTGGCTTCTGGTTTCCTTCTCCTCCTGGAACGGTAAGATTATAAGGCTATAATCTTACAGTTCCTCCCATAGAAATCCACTACAGGGGTAGGTTATAAACTAATTGTAGCAAATGTTACCAGACATGAACCAGCCGGACAGCAGTAAGTTATTGTCTTAAATACAGAGGGGTATAGATTCAAGGGAGAAAAACATTATTCTGTCCCTTTACAAAGCCCTATAACCCGTTCACAGCTGTTTTGGCATTGGAGAGATGCCGTTAGTTAACAGCAGGATCACTGGATATGTTTAATTATATTATTAAGGTTGAAGATCTCCCAGATTCCCCCACAATCTCTCCCTCGGGACCCACAAGGCTGCTGGAAGAAGAGGAAGTCGAACATACAGAAATTCCTGAAAGATTTAGGGGCTATGAAGAACTGTTCCATGTAAAGACTGATCCAGACTTTATAGAGCCGGTTGGTAAGTCTAAAGGTCGTATTTATAGGGGAGCGCTAATACTGGTGTTTTTTTTATCGGCAATTTGCATTATTACCATAGTTATGAAAATGACAATTTTGACACAGCCATATAGGGCGATGTTATCACAGAAAATCATAGCGAAATAGAAGTTCTCCCAATACCAGACCAGGGCTGTAGGGCTGGCCGGTTCGCGGATCCGAACGCAGATTTATCCCGTTCGCGAACGGCGGACTTTTCCGGATTTTCCGCCTTCCGAACCGCGGATTTCTCGTAATTTCAAAAATTTCCGAAAATACGAAAAATCCATGAATTTTCGAAAATTTACGAAATTTAGAGGATTTCTCGTATTTTAGAAAATATACGTATTTTCGAAAATGTTCGAAAATACGAGAAATCTCGTAATTTTGAGGATATTTTTCGTTTTTATGGGTCCGCTCGCGGATTTTCAAATTTTTTCGAAAATTGGCGGATCCTCGAGCGGACCGGATTTTGCGAAGTTCGGACATCTCTACAGGGCTGTAACTGATAATTGGGTAACATTACAGGGGGTCTTAAGAGGTTAATACAATAGGGGTTGTTCAACCTGTAGAAATAAGACCCCCAGTTAATTTTACTGTAAAATTGACCTAACGAAGGGGGAAGAACCCCCGAAACGTTTAACATTGTGTTACTGAATAAAAGTCATGGTCAATGGTCGTTTTTTTTTGCCCCCAATTGGTTCTAGCCGTTTATTCCATTCATTTCTAACCAGATATTTAATAAGTATTGCCCATGTTCTCTCCCTTTCTGGGAGATGATGCCCACACACTCATTGAGCTTTTAGTTACCTTGAGCATGTGCAGAGGAGGCAGACGGGGAAATGGCAGTGAATCATTGGTTGTAAAGTCAGTTGTCACAGCCTTGATTGACTGCAAGGAGGGAGGGGCCAGTTTACTCTG